>VZTU01014242.1:0-32424 GCA_013400835.1 Zapornia atra | reverse complement strand
TGCATGTCAAGATTTACAAAAAATGTGTTTTTCTGAGAGATCTGTTAAAGTGGCTCTTGGGTTTCAGATTTGGTATTTCTTAAATCCACCCTTGATGCTCTTTAAGTAGGCAGAGGGGTTGTTAACGGGTGCTCACGCGAAGATACCAGTTCTTGTATAACAGCCTAGAAGGATCCTTAAAAATGTTTCACATTATCGTCTATTTGCCAAAGCCAATTCTGCTTGTTTTTACTGTTCTTCAGATGTTCAGGAAGTTGATCTTAGGACAGTTTGACAGTCCTGTGCCTAGTCATTGTTCTTGCAGTCTTGTCTGGCTCACTCTAACTGTGAAGTCCTGCCCTTGCTTCCCTTTTCATAATGGCTCTGCTGTTCGCTAGATTTGACACAATGTATGTTTGAAGTAATAAACGGCTCAAAATTTCTGCTTAGAGAGGCCTCGTTACAAATCTAATTAAGAGAATACCTTTAATTGAAAACTGACTCTAAATTTTATTAGATTAACTGTTATACCACTGTGACTTATCTGATCATACGCTTTAGTCCAATGAGTGTTTATGATGGTTAATATATGAAGTAATTGTGAATGAAATATGGGCTATTATTATCTGTTTCTAAATCACTGGGTACTTCCGGAAGCTAAGAATAGACTTTGACTAGCTTTAGGAAGTTAAATAACTCTTATCTGATAAATACTTGCACCAAGGAGCACTGGCAAGTTTTAGAATGGGTGACAATCCCATGCGTGTTAAGAGTTGATCTACCAGTCTGTGAATTTTTGGTGGTAAGAAATAATTTGCTTTAAAAATGTGGTCCCTGGTGCAGTGAGTTCTTTTGTTTTGAAGGTGGATTAGTTTGGAATGTATCTCAGTTAACTTGGCAGTTACAGTTCCATGAAAACATCTACTGAAGTAGTCCAGGGGAGTTTCCAGTGAAACACATCTTTTCTCTTGCACTAATCCAAAACAAGTGTGATAATGGATAGGGTGGATATCAAACTTTTTTTTCTAGGTAGAAATTTTAGTAGGGGTTGGTTTTGGTTTGGTTTTTTTTTTTAAATAATGATCTTTCATAAAGCTCAAAACCTGTTGAAATAAGCAGTAGGATGTGTGCTTGCCTGGAAAACACGCGAAGATTGCCCTCTAGAGGACGCACTGCATATGTTTCAGGAGGATGAAATCCCAGGCAAAAAACCCCCACAATATTCTGTACTCTGGCCATCACTTGATCTGTCGCCATGTCACGTTTGTTTTTACTTTGTATCCCTTAGCACAGAAACTAGAGGAACAGTTGGACTGCACTTGCCTGTACTACACCCAGACCCATATGCTTAACCTGGTTAATTACCACCTCATGATTAAGTTGCCAAGTTCACTTAAAGGTCTGCTCCACCACTTTTATCCCTATGAAACTTTGCTATGTTTGCATTGTAGCATAAAATTGTTTCTCTTGTTTTGCTGTGTAAGTTGTAAGTCAAGTTTACAGGTACATTCCCAGCTTTGAAGTTATCAAAGAGCTCGTGTGGAACAGCTGATGAGCCAAAATAGGATAAAGGTACATGCAATGGTCAGATATAGACATCCACAAGGAAAATGGGCAAATACAGCAGAACTTTATTAAATATGCCTTCTAGTTCATGAACATCCACTGTGCTATTGAACTTAAGAATTTTTGTTAGTGATACAGTCACAGAAGGTTCACAGTCAACTCAAGTGTACTTTGTCTTACCTACTACTCAGTCTTGCTGCTACCACTTGGTACACATAGGATCACTAGATGTAGGAAGTTCAAGAACCTTTCCTCAGCCATTGATTTCTTGCTGTGGATCTGAACACAGTATCCTAAATTAACTTCTACAACCATTATAGTTTCTTTCTCAATTGTATTTAATTTGATTGAGTATGCTTTTTTTTTTTTTACCCATTGGGGATAGAACACTTTTCAAAATAAGAAAACTGCAAGTGTGTAGCCCCATTTTTAGCATCTGAGATGATTAGTTAAATACAGAAAAATCAAAGAATGGTCTTTCCATGGGGATGCTGTATCACATCACATTCTGCTGCTACAGCATTAAATTCTATTTCATGTTACATCTTCTCTTCTGAAAGCTTGCAGAAGTGCTGATTTGTTTGGTTTTTTTTCCTTCCAGTCATACTTTTTATTTTGCTTGATCATGTAGTAAAGTTGGTACCTTCTTTCTTTGTTGCTCAATTTGCCCCTTGCCACAGATAAGAAAAGTAGAGTCACATATTGATCGTTACTTGTAAGCAGGATCAGGGAGGAAAAGTTCCTGGCAGGGCAAAAACCTTGATTAAATCAAGTAATTTTGGCAAGATGAGTCATTGTTGAAGGGCTTCATATGAAGTGAAAAAATCTAAAAGTCCTTTTAAATGTCCCACTGAGTGCATATACATACTTGTGTACCCCAGCATCTTCCTTTGTAGTTGCCTGATTTTTAAATGTAACCATGAACATTTTAAAATACCACATGATGTTATAGAGTATATTGCAGAATTAATTTGACAATAATCATATTGTGTGTAGGTAAGTTAGCTTACTTTTCCCTATCATGGTAGGCAAAACAGGGAAGTGAAAATGGTGTGGTAACTTGCAGGATGCTTGCAGTGTTGAATTCTATGTAATCAGATTTCACAACAAATCATGGTAAAACTTTAACCATGATTTGGTTTTAAATATACCTTCAACTCTTAGCCTCATATTACACTGAAGGAGTAGAAGGTTTATATATGAAATGTATCTTAGATTGACATTCAGTTGTTTGATAAAACCAATTTTGAGCTGTCACATTTTATTGGTGCAAGTAATAGCTTCTACATTTTATCAAGTCCTCCTGCATGGCCATTTTAATTCGGGCAACGTGAAAATCTGCTATGATTATCTTGACTATAAAAGCTACATGTGTGTTCACTGGAAGCATGTTCCCCAAATCTGAGTTTGTATTCTTCATCCAGAGATGGGGCCGTTCCACAATTGAGTCAAGCTATTACACTCTAATTGCATGTTTGTTGATTAAATCAATCTCTGTTGACAGCTTTATGCCACACACGACAAAGCCACTGCCTAGCTCTTAGGAGCCTTTTCAGTGTTGCTGCTTACAACCAAAAGCTGTTTGGTCTGAATGTGAATCTGCATCTTTAAAACTGTCTATAATGAGTGTGATATTGCACATAAGATGTAATCTATATAGACAGTTCATTAGAAAAGTTAATCATAAAACTGAATTTTACCACATTCAAATAGTAGGTTTAGCTGTATATTTTGAGCTCTTCTTCAACACACTGTGAAAAAAGGTTAACTGCTTGGTTAGCATCAAGACATCCGTTTTGCAGGACTGATTCCATTTCACTCATCTTCTGTTTCTCCAGCTCCTGTATCTCTTTCAGCATCTCTTTACCTTTGCCCTGCAAAAAGAAACTGCATTGCACTAAAGACAATACAGAGCATGTAGCATTCACCCTAACAACATGCTCTGTTCTACTGTCCTTACCTTAACCTCTTAACAGGCTCAAGGATACAAGTGTTTGTTGGTACAATGACAGATTTTCTTAGGTGGCTTTCCTAATAACTAATGCATCTCCCTGCATCCTTGTCTGATGGACTGAAAACAAACAGAAGTAAAGCTGCTCTAGATACTTATCCTACCAAAGGTTAAGTAGGTGTCTATCTTACTTCTTAGAACATGTAACTGTAAATAGGAGAGGCGCTCCTATGAAAAGCCCTGTTTCAGCTCTTTGTCCCGCTGTCTTTGTGATCTTGTTTCATTTCCTGTCCCCACCAAGCAATGATAAAACGCATGCCCTCCCTTCTGCCCAAGATCAGGGTGCTGAAGTGCTCCAAATGCCTTTAGCGAGAGCGCTCTGTCTGTGGCTGCTCAAGCATTTCCCATTATCTGACTGGTGTGGAGTATGGATGGCCTGCTGCTGCACAGGGCGAGTGGTACAAATGTCTGTCTGGGTCTAGGCCTGGGGGTACAGCACAGTGCTAGCTGCAGTTTTTGGTGTCTGAAACATGTGCGTGCCAGATGCTGAGACAATGGACAGGCTTCTGGTGCACTACAGTGTTCTTCACAACCCATCAAAGGGCATTACATGGTATCACATTAACAAAATGTGAGCAAGGAGCTTATATAAACCACCTGCTTGCACTGAAATCTAATTTCATCAACGTACCGTCATAGTTTCCATAACTACAGCAACACTTTCATGTTTTTTGTAGAGCTCATGTCTTCGATCTGGCTTACTCTGAAAACGTGGTTGCTTCTTAACTGGATCATTATGACCAAACGTAGGGGAGGCAGTTTTTGATAACTGAGTAATATTGGGCACAAAAATGAAAGGCTTGAATACGGACCTAGAAAGAGAAAATAGAAAGAGATCCTTTACTGATACAGTTCTGTTAAATTGAGTCAGTAGATGGCTGTATTTCTTCCCCGTTCTAATTTCTTAAGAAAGAAGTCTTAAACATCAGTTAGGATTTTTTAAGTCAGTGTCACAGCAGTGTTTCACTAAGGTAGGTTGCTAGCTAGCATTAAGGTAGATAATATACATTATGTTCCTCCTACTTTTCATGCCATTTCAGGAGGGGAAAAAAAAAACCAAAGTGAAAAGGAGTATGAATAGACAAATTGCAACACTTGTCATTTAGGTATTTGCAACTTTTTATCCGAATCGCTTGCTGCTATGTCACCTCGCAGGGTCTGGAGTTCCGGTGAAGAAATGAATACAGGGGAGGTGAGGCTGCTGAGGCAGTACAGACACCATGCTTCCCGTCGTCATAAATCCACCTTCCATATTGATGCCGCTCTCTTTGTCACGAAGGATTTCCATCATTGTTTCAGCAGTAATAGAGCCTGGTTGAGACACAACACAAGTGCTCACACACAGTGCTACCAGTAACACCAACTAAATGGCATGTTCTCTACAGCTGGCTGCTTTTTCCTTTAACAGCAAATAGTCATTCACTCAGTAACTTTTCAGATGGAAATTAAAGACCGAACTGTCTGAGCACTGTGTGGAAGCTACCATAAATCCCTGTAATAGTTACTGGTGTTTGTACACAGTTACTACCACTAGGATGCTTTGGAAATGTAAAAAATAACAACTGTGCATAGATTTTGTGTGTAGCTTTGAAAATGAACTGCCAAGGCTGTCACTTCTCTTTTTTTATTATTATTTAAATTTATTTTAATCATCTGACCTGCAAAAGCACCTAGGCTGCAAGTTGAGAACTGAAAGGATGCACTAGAGTAACATCATCTTCTGTACTCAGAATCAGCAGAAGCTACAGTTGTACATCCATTTGTAAAGATGCTTCAATGAAGCCCCATGTGAAGGGTAGAGCTGAACACCTCTATGAAAAAGATGTGTTCTTCTCAGGTGAAACAAAACCCTTTCACACATGCCTCTGCACCCAGTGTTCAAGTGATGTTGCTGTTCATGGAGCATACAATGAAGCTTGAATACTGGTGATACAATATTCTAACAGGCCCCACTTGAGGTAGCTTTCTTTTCCAGTTTGGCGTACTAGTTGAGTGTATGCTGATGGCAAAAAGCTACCAAACCCTTCAGTTCATTTGCTGTTTCTGGTTTTGTTTGGGTTTTTTTTTTTTTACTCGAATGTATAATCATTTACTATTTAATCTTTTAGTGGAGTTCTAGCAGCATTAAAAAAATCTTTAAACTGCCTTGCTCTTTCCTCACAAAATAATCACACTGCTGCTAATTCAGATGTCTCTGATAAATTTTTCTTTTTTATATGAGATTCAAAATGCCTGTAGACAGGTATGCAGCACTACATTTCAGCACGGAAACACTCATGTTTTTCCCCAGTTGCCTGGGAAATTCAGAGAATTCAAGAAATCAGATAGACAAAGCAACGACAAATTAAAAGAAGCAACAGTCAGTTTGTCAACTGCAAGTTGCCACCTTGTCCAGCAGGGAAGGAGGTATTGTGTATTTCCCACTAGACTTTTTTTATTATTTTGTATTCCTGAGATACATTCCCTGGTTTTTGAAATATAAATAATGGTTATCTAAAAATGGTCTTCACATGGCAGGCAGTCTGGAAAAAAACCTGTGATGCCACTGAGCAGAAAAGCTGGGAAGGGTAGATTAAGCAACCGGTGATTTTACTGAAGCGGTAAAGCAAATAGCTTTTAGTTAGGGCACCTATTTAAAATAAATCTAAACAAACTGAAACTGTATGAGGCTGATAACCTGAACACCTAGTGTGATTTTTAAAATGGCTCAGGTAAATGCCTGAAAATGGGGATTTAGAATGAAAACACTGATAGAATCTCAGCATTGTTATAATACAAGTAAATACAGGTATTATGAAAATGCTTTTGGTATTCAGAACCTGCAATTCCCAAAATGAATGCAGGATTTACATGATCACTAGAGCAGGATAGCAAAAGGTAATTCATTCTGATGCATTAGCAAAATGCTAAACCTGGTGTGGCAGAGCTCAAAACAAATAAAAAAAAAGGTGCAATGTGATTTTGGTTCAGATTAATCACTGCAAATGAGGAAGTAAATACAGATGCAGCAAAAACCTGCCAGGTGGGTGCAGTTAGAAGAAGTAATAGCTTCCTTCCACAGGGATCTGAGAAGTAAGTGAATAAATCAGTGATTAGGAGCGCCTGCTTAGAGTGCAGACAATTATTTTATTCTGCTCTCAGTGTGTTTTATTAGACTACAAAAAGTAAGAGTAGCAGTTATAGTGAAACTACAAAGATTTTAAAGGCAATCTCATAAAGAAAGCAAGAATTGTATCTGAATACTGTTCTCTTAGGCCTGTATGAACGGTACCAGAGGGAAGTTGTTCTGTTTGTGGCTGCAAACCATTGGAGTCTGTTTTAGCCTTTGATTTTTTTATTTTCTTAGAAGTACAGTAATATTACACAGCTCAGCAGGTTTCTGAGTTAGGTCTTAGGGACTACTTAGCAGTATGGTCACAATGTGACTTCTCAGTGTTGTAGCTGTAACTGTGTGTTTGATAATTGACCCTTATTTTAGTTTTTCCTCTTCAACAAATTGGCAAACTTGGATAGAAGACTTTAAGATTGGCATTTCTCCTTTAGGCAAAAAGTTACTCCACTGAGTTCTGGTTTATCAAACCAAGTGAATGACTGCCTACGTCAGGTGTCTAAACAATTATGATTTAATGTATTTGCTAAACACTTTCTGTGTCTTTAAAAGTACTATAGAACAAGATACCTTTGTGTTTGTTCAGAAGTTTATAGCCTTCACAGTATCGGCCTGAGGATGTGGTCATTCTGGCGGTGTTTACATAAGAGTATGTGGCAGCAAAATCAAACTCCTTTTCCCCATCCCACCAGCCCTTGCTTTTGGCATATTCCTTCAGTTCTGGGTGTTCTTTGTCAATCTTGGTTGTGATAGAGAGCTGGTTGGAAATGTTCCGTAGACCACCTGTTTGTAAGGTGAGGGAAGAATCATTTTAATATATCAAATGTTTTTTCTTGGTATTTTGCTAACAATTAGCTTAAGCAAATTATGCTCTGATGAGCTTTCTACAAGATCTGAGAGTCCCGTGGTTTATTTTTGGCCTTCTCTCCCTGGGTATATGTATCCTTCTGATTTGAGATTCCACTGCTGCTTGTTTCTGACTTGTTTTCCCCTACTGCCAGCATCTTATTTCAGGTTCTGTTCTGATTATTCCCATCTCTACATTCTTCCCCTTGGGACTCCAAAGCCACCGTTTGTCTTTCTAGGTACACTGTAGGAATGAGCCACTTCGGGGCTTACTGCACCAATCCTGTCAATCCTACCCTATCACCAACTGTAACTGTCATTGATTGCCACCACACTTAAGGCCATATACACCGCTGTTGTTCTCCTGTTGCCCTTCCTTGCTCTCTGTTTCCTGAGCACAGAAGCGTTCATCCTGCCTCTGAGAAGGCCCCCCGTGACTCAGCTCCCCCGTGAAACTGCCAGCCTCCTCACAGTGATGCCCTAGGAAGCAGCTCCTGTTGTTCACATGTCTGGTGGCCAGTTTGATGCCTTAAAGAAATGGTACATGAAAAGTGGAAAAGTGCTGTCACTACATGTTAAATGGTTTAAAGCAAAAAGCATCATCCATACCTTCTACTTTTTCTGCTGCCCAGTATTTTCCTGATGTCTCCAGCACCCATGCCTCCTTCCTGTCGGCTATCAGAAAACTGTTATAGTATGTAAATGCCATCTGGCTCTCCATACAGTTTCCTCCCTGTCCATACTTTTCGAGCAAATCAACTATGATAGTAAGAGCCTTTTCAGCTGTGTCCGCTCTCTCCAGTCCAAGCCTAAAACAAAAGAAAGGTGTTATACTTGGAACTATAAACTTCATGTAAAACTCTTCAGCCTGAGTATGCAAATTAGAATGCTACTTCTGTATATACCTGATGTAAGATCTGGTAAGAGAAAGGAGAGAGTCAGTTAAAGGGCTTGTTTGAAGTTGGTCCTGCATGTCCCTGATGTGGGGAAAAACAACCAAAGGGAAATGAAGGCAGGGAGAGGGCTCTGAGGAAATGTATCCAAGTCCTGGGCTGGGGGGAAGCAGTGCCAAGAAGAACTGACTGGGGTAGGTTAGAGTTACGCTGGCACCCAGTGAGACCAGCACAAGAAACTGTCATTATTTGTGGGGAGTGGCAGAGTTAGACTGAAACTTAAAAATATGGGTGTAAAAGATGGGGGAAATGGGAAATGAGAACAGACTAGAAAAAGGTGCAAACACTAGTTCCTGAAGAGTTAGTCTAGTTTTAGTTTATACTAAACGTTGTAAGGGGGAAAAACATTGGGCAATTTCCTCGACAGTCTGCTCCAGCACCAGATACCTCTCACTGGCTCCCACCTCCTGGCAGAGATCCAACACCTCTGTGTTAGGTACTTTTACGCAGGGTGAGGGCAGCAGGCGAGGCAGGCCTGTCTTCTGAAGTTAAAAGCACTAATTTCCCCATGCAGCTCAAACCAAGTATTTTCTAAATTTCATCCTGAATTCAGCACCCTTTACCCAAACAGCCCGTGCAAACCTTACGAGGTCCATGCCAAGGAGAGCTTCCTTGTCGTCAATCTCCTCTCTCCCCCACACCGCTTCGTTCCCGATGCAGAGGCCGTGCTCGTTGGCGCCCATCTCCGCGCCCCAGAGCCACGGCGGGCGGCTCAGCACCACGGCGTGCGTCCGCTCCACCTGCTCGATCGTGAGGTAGGTGCACTGCGAGAAGTCAGAGCACACAACAGATTATCTTGCGCGCCGTCCCCTTGAGTAACCGGCCCAATCGCGGGCTAAAAATAAACAGAAAATAGGACGCAGGGGGTGTTTCTCGCCGTCTCCCGAAGGGCTCGTTGTGCCCCGCGGCGGGCCCCTGCGCTCACCTCCAGCGCGGCGCCGGGCGGGTGCGTGGCGGCCGGGAAGTACACCACCTCCTGCACCTCGTCCGCCGGCCGGTCCGAGTTCTCCCCGAAGACGACGCGATCCCCCGCCGCGGCGGGCGGCAGCGCCACGAAGGTGTCGCAGGAGCGGGGCGGCTGCCGGGGAGACATGCTGGCGACGCGAGGGGGACGGCGGCGGAGGCTCCTCTGGGCCCGGCGGGGCGGGGCTGCACGGCGGCGGAGGCGTCGCGCTCCGCAGGAAGGACCGCCCGCTGACCCGGAAGGCCTGGCGGAGGCAGCCGGCTGAGGGGCTGTGTTGGTGCGGGCAGCTGGTGGCTCACTCTCCACCGCCGCCATGGGGAAGTCGTTCGCCAACTTCATGTGCAAGAAAGATTTTCACCCCGCCTCCAAGTCCAACATCAAAAAGGTGAGGGGGCCGGAGGGCCGAGCCGGTGGCGGGAGCTGCTGCCCTTCGGTGGCCGGTCAGGGAGGAGGCGCCGCGGTTCCTTGGTCGGCCAGGCCGTGTCAGCCGCGCACTGGGGCAACCCGGGGCGTTGGGCCCGGACGAGCGGTGGCCCTCGCGGTGTCCCTCCGCAGCGGCATGGAGGGCATGGTGGCCTTCCTGGGGTGCCGGGCTTGGGGGCGGGGGCGGGAACAAGCAGGGTGGGTGAGCTCGGGGCTACCTGAGGCTTCGGGTGTACCCACTCACAGGTGCGTGTAGCTTTGCCTTGCCCCGGCTCCAGCTTTTCAGCAGACGGGTCTGGGTCAGTAGCGTCTGTTTCGCACCTGCCGTGAGCCAGGTCTCTCCTCCCAGCATCGTTCCGTGCCCGGAGCCCCTGAGAGACCCAGGGCTTCGGTGTCAGACAAGGCGTAGGTGGGGAAGCCTGACACAGGGTGACAGCGGTGCCCAGCCTGTCTGCCGAACCTGCTTTTCCCCTTGCCTCGCTTGGCTTTCCCATGATTTTGGTTTGTGATTGTTCTTTGGAGTTGCAGTGCAGTGTGTGTGAAGCGCCCTGGTTAAGGTGCTGGGTGAAAGTAACTTATTTGATGCGATTAGAAGGGGAATTTTCCCTTATTAAGTGTTTTCAATAGGCTAAGCCAGTTAAGTGTTTATATGTTACTGTGTTTTTTAGTAGGTTTTGTATTTGTTTGAAGTAGAAGCTTTCTTGTTTCAACTAGGTATGGATGGCGGAACAGAAAATATCGTACGATAAGAAGAAACAAGAAGAATTAATGCAACAGTATCTGAAAGAACAGGAATCCTATGATAATAGGTGAGAATTGGCACTTCTGCTGTCTCTCCTTTTCAAAGCAGTGAAGGGCATGTTGTTGTCAGGGCTGTGAAGTGCTGTCTCCCAGTACAATATTGCTGATGGTAGTCCTGGAGAGGACAGCGACTCTTAAATTGGTGTCTGAGTAAGCAGAAGTCCCAAGAACTTCTTTAAATGCATTATGTTGCACAGAATGACAGGTAGTCTTGTATAACTATATTTGGGCCACACAGAAATGTGCCTTTCATGGTTTTGCGGGCAGACTTATGTTTCAGTTGTGATATTTTTTGTACAAGTGGAGCATGCAGGACTGCTGTCTCAGGTTTTTTCATACTCAACTTTTGCTGCTGAATTTAACGAATGAAAAATTGCCATTAGTAACAATTTCCTGATGCGTGTTTCTGTTTAGGTTTCTTTAGTAAATAGTACCAGCGTGACTGTTCTGTGTGTAACACCCCAAACTTTGTCCTTTCTGTTTAGATTACTTATGGGTGATGAGCGTGTGAAGAATGGTCTTAATTTCATGTATGAGGCCCCACCGGGAGCAAAGAAAGGTACTGTGGTTTCCTGGTTGTGAGCAGATGGTACTGTGAGGCTGAAAACCCTCTGAAGAAATAAGTACAGTGTCTTTTATTTTCAAATAATGTGTTCATAGGGAGGTGATGCTAGAAGGCGTGATTTTTAGTTCTTCCTGTGGGCATATACTGGCATACATAAGATGTGGTAATTTCGATCTCATAATGCTTTAATTTCTTTCAAACTGAGAATGGTTGGTTGTGTTTGGTTTTTTTAAGCAGCAGCTCAATGTGAATGGGGAAAAAAAAAAAGATATATTTCCTGGCAGCAGCAGAAATTCTGTCCTTGATCAAAAGCGTTTCTTTAGCCAGTTATAAAGCCATTGGGTGAGGAGGACTAGGCCTTACCAAGGTGATGACTCAGACAACACAAACCTGTGTTTTTGCCTACTCTCCTTTTTGGAAATAGCAGGGGTGCTTTGGCTTAAAAAGTTCTGCCCATCAATCAGCCTGATGCATGTCAAGTGTAGAAAATACCAAAGCAAGAAGTTAACTAGTGGAAGTTTTAGAAGTCAAACCACCTGACTGGTGGCTCTGACTACGATGGTATTTAGTAGATTCATGAATGGAAGTTAGGAAGTACCTGGTGGACACTAATCAGTCAATTAATTTTAGCAAAATCAATGTAAATGCAAAATTAAGAAAACATACTCTCTTTAAAAGAAAACATGTTCCCTTTAAAATGCATATTTCCCATTTGCACAAAACCATTTGGAAACATTTGGATAGGCTTACTCTTGTAAATTGAGCGATTATTTACCTTTAAGGCATTACTTGAATAGCTTTTAAGGTTAGAGCAAATGCAACTTTCAACTAGCTATTTTTGCTTTAAAAAAAAAAAGATTGTAAAGCTTACTTTTGCAGAAGAAGTTTGAAGGTTTTTGTGTGTCAAATCAATACAGTTCTGAAAAATGACTCATGTTTTAGAAGACTTGTAACTTGGAGGCTGATTATCAATAACTGTGCTCTATTTAAATGAAGTGACTGTCTGAGTATTTGCACTGTTGTATTAGCATAAACTGTAAAATGTGTTGTCTCTTCAGCTTACACATGTAAAATGCAGCTGGTGTCTAATTAATGTATCTTTTCTTTTTTTTTCCATAACCTCTGAAAATTCAAAGAGGAAACGAAAGAGGTATTTCACTAAATAATTTCTATGTTTCCTTCCTATTTATTTAAAATGTATTTAAAAAATAATTTAAACTTATCATGTTTTCTCTTTTATAGCAAGAAGGAGGAGAGACTGAATACAAATTTGAATGGCAAAAAGTTGCCCCTCGAGAAAAGTAAGATGCCTAGATCTTAAACCTTTTTTTCTTCTTCTTACTTAACTTTCTTGTCCCCTTTTTTTCCTCCTTGGTTTATTTTTAAGCAGGTGACTTGTGTAATCCTGTCATGTTCTAGCAGTTAAATAATAAAACTTGTAAACATGAAACTATTTTGATCAGCTGATTTTTTTTTTTGTTTGAACTTTACATCCATATCTGAAAACACGTTAAAACTAATGTTTACCAGAAGTCTCTCTGAAATGGATGTGCACTTAACAATAAAAGGTAGTTTTGTATAACATGGCTTAAAAAACAAAAAGTAGTTGAGTATTTGTGTTCTTTTGTGTTTGTGTAACAGATATGCTAAGGATGATATGAATATCAGAGATCAGCCATTTGGTATCCAGGCAAGTTACATAAATTTCACTCTGTGGATGTCTTGGGTATATTTCAATTATTACCTAACTGCAGAGCAGTCACATGGACTCTTAGTTTTATCACCTGTGCCTCAGTGAGTTTAAAAGCTTCTCTTATGCCTAGTAACGTAGACATTTCTGTAAATGTGAAGCTCTGTTGTTAACTAAATTATGCCAATCTTTTCTCTTTTTTGCTCCTTTTAGGTGCGGAATGTGAGATGTATCAAATGCCACAAGTGGGGTCACGTAAACACTGACCGGGAGTGTCCCTTATTTGGCCTTTCTGGAATTAACGCGAGTTCAGTCTCCACTGATGGTTCAGGTAGGCAGCAAATGCATTCAAAAGGTGCTGGTTAAACATCTAGGGGGAACACATCGGGTACAATTTTAGAAGGTTTAAGTTCACTGACTCTTTGAAATAGGATAAAATGGGGAAAATGCTTTTTTCATTCCAAATGTAGGATCCACAATTTCAAGTTAATTATTTCCAATGACAGGGACCTAATTTTCTAATTAGTAACACATTCAAAAATATTCCATAATGACTGTTGCTTTGCTTCTATCTTTGCAAAAACTCAGAAGATCATAGACTCAGAATATCCTGAGTTGGAAGGGACTCATAAGGATCATCTGCAATGAGATTGTTTATTTCAGAATGACGATATTTGTGTTACTGCAAAAAATTAATGTAATGGACTGTCAAAGACTGTCCCAGTTCAGATTCAGGCAAACTGCTTAGAAAAACTGGAATGTATTGGTATATCTTTATTAATTACTTGGAGGGGGGGGGGGCGGATGGACGGACTTATATGTGTAATTGTGCTTCTCTAAGTGGACAACCAATTGAAAGCTAGAGTTCTCAGTGCCTGGTTTCCTTTCAGTTGCTTCCTGAACTAGATTTTTTTTTCCGCTCTATTAGCTTTCCTGTTCCTTGAAGTCACCCAGCATTTAGGGATAGATGAGGATTAAAGGAGTGGATATAAACATTTGATTTTTTTTTTGCCTGCAGTACCTCTGTAAATTGACCCAAGTTTGAAACAGTTTTAAGATTCTTAGTGGCACATTAAAGAAACACCCTGTAATGTGGGTGATCTTCAGACTTGCTGTGCAGCCCTTCACAACCACGTGCCGTGCTCTGTATTCAATTTTGTGGGATCCCATTACAGTTGCATGCTTGGTAACACCTGGTTTTCTTCTGTCTTTCCTCAGGTTATCTATTTTATGTAGCAGCTTAGTTTTATTACTTATTTAGCCTATCAACAATCTTGCTTTTCAGAATTAGATCACCTAGATATGTCATTTCTTTGAGATGAGGCCCGAAAGACTTAAAGGGAACAGTGCCCCTCTCACTCCTCTGCTTTTAGGCACTGTCTGATGACTGTGCCATTGTATGAGGTATCCTGTAGTTGACATTCTCAGCCTTTCTATTCAGCATGTTATAGCATCAAGTAATTTTCTTGCCTCATTCTTACCTTAGAAGAAATTGTGCTTGGAGCATTTGGTGGTGGTAGAATTCTATTGTGCAGCTCTTACGTGTCAGATAAGCTTTTGTGCTGCAGAACTCAACCCTCTTCTAATACCCCCTGCCCCCAGCTCAAATGATGTAGGTAGCTTTTACGAGTTTGGCTGGGAAAAGTGGGAAGTATTTGTGTGTGCTTGTGTGGGCTTGAAAATGGACTCCTCATTATTCACAACAAAGTAATGCAGACACTTTGCCAGTGTAAGACTGGCTACTTGTTTCATACTGAACTGTCTAGGTGCAGGCAATGCTTGACTGCTGTGGGTGTTTCCTAGTCAGAGCGATGTTCTCCAGGTAACTTTCCACAGTGAATTTTGCATCACAGAAAGTGCTGTAAAGCTGCCCTCTCGTTTCCAGCGCTGGAACGTAGAAGGCAGTGTGCTGTGCTGAGCATAGGCTGCTTTATAGGCTGAGGAAGGATTTCAGGGAGTAGGGGTGGGCGACAGATCAGGGTTTGTATATATAATTTGTAAGATACTGTTCTTGGATTTGAATAGTCAGCTGTAATGATACTGCTACTTTCACTTTCTTTCAAGGAAACTGTATGTAAAAACACTGTAGGTAAAGTGTGAAACAATTTTAAGTTCCTGATTTAATAACAGATATGGGGCTTATAGGAAGTGGTAATATCATTAATTAGATCATCAGACAAAAGGTTGTCTGCTTTTTCTAACTTCAGGAATGCAATCCTTTCATCAACTCTTCTAAAACTTCATCTGATTTAATAACAAGCTAGGTTATGCTCCTTTGACTTCTGGAAACTCCGTGTATGTAAATGAAGTGCTGCAGTTCAGTGAGTCAATGCAAGTTATTGAATTCACTGCTTAAGACTCATAATTCATTCACGTGGCATGTTAAAGCTTATGTCATACATTAAAAACAGCACCTTTTTTTTTTTTTTTTATAACCCCCTGACACCAGCCCTGTGTTTTCTGGGATGGGAGTAAGTAGTTATCTCTGCATTGCTGAGAGTTCTGCCCAGAGTTGTGGTTCTGCAGATACGTCTGTAAAATTAACCTATAGTGAGAGCAAAGCTGTGTTTTTATGTTTCCTATCAAGACACTGCAACATTAAAACGACAAATTCTGTCATATTCTAATCAGCACCCCAGCAATATAACCTTGTCTTGACCATTTTTCTTCATTGCTCTTTGTTTCCTCTCACTACTTAATGCATTTGCCCTAGTGCTGAATCTGTATTCGTCTCCTAGAACCTTTTGTCTTCCCTCAAGCTCAGCGTCCTCCTGCTCCTCTTTTTCAGTAACTGCATACACTCCTAAGCTGCTTTTATGTCTCAAGACTAAATTTCTAATTATTTTCTGATTATAACATTGAAACAATGTCCGTTGCCACACTATTCTTACTTAGATTGGCTAGGACTGCAGAAAATACTGCTTTGTAGGGACAGAGACTTTTTATGATACCATCTCTTTATGAAAACTTCCTGTGTTTCATGAACTGATGATTAGGTTTTAAAAAAAGCCCAATAGCACTCTACCAA
Source organism: Zapornia atra (assembly GCA_013400835.1). NCBI lineage: Eukaryota > Metazoa > Chordata > Aves > Gruiformes > Rallidae > Zapornia > Zapornia atra. The sequence continues at coordinate 16,489 of VZTU01014242.1, read as the reverse complement.
CCCCTTCACCATGTGTCATAAGCCATTGTCTTATTTTACTTATAAAACTGGTGAAAAACATGTAAATAGTCCCAAATTTTAATTTATCGTGATTGCAGCACAGGGAGCGGGGGGGGAAAAAGTAAAACCCACTTGCCTTCTAAGGTCTGAACTCCAAAGAACAATTTTCAGAAGCTGCCTATTAGTTCCTAGAATGTAGAAGAAAATACATTCTCTACAAGAGAATAATGAATAGGAGTTTCTAGGATAGGGAGTGATTGCTTGTAGTGTACAGCAGGTTTGGAACATGTATTTAATTTATTTGACTGGGTTTCTTTTAATAGCTAAGTGTGTAAAATGGGTTTGCAACCGACTCTGGAGTGAGAGAGTTGATGAATGTTGGGATAAGTTATTAGAGCAAATAATACTTTTAAAGGTTGGGAAGTTAGCCTGTATGTGGTAAGTCACCTTTGAAAGCTTGTTCCTAGTCTGTGTGTCAGGAAGTTGAAATATAAATGTTATGTCATAACTGAAAGAGTATGTCTGAAAAACACAGATATAATAAGGAATAAAGGTGAAATTAGAATAAATCTTTAGTACCGTAGTTAGTATATGAGGAGTCTGATTAGTTTATGAAATTAATTGTATTAGAAGGACAAATTCAAGCTATAAAATATTAAAACTTGTAAAAAAGCAAATACTTGGCTTTTGTTAATAAAGTCTTTGAAAACAGCTCTGTTTCTGTGAACTGATTTGCTTGGTAGCACCTAATTTCCTATGATTTACAGTCTCTTCATCCTAACAAAAGATGATCTTGCACGCTTTTCTTGCAAACTGAGCTGCATGTTTTCTTTTTCTAGGGAGTGTGTGCTAGTTACACTACTGAAATTTAGGTTAGGCTTCTTGGAAAATGCTCTCCTTGTCAGAGTGCACCAGCAGCACAGTGTTGGAAGGTGCTGGTCAGTGTGCTGCAGGGCATCATGGCTGGTAAAGAATCTCTAAGCAACCAGTGCTTGGGATCCCTCAGCCTCATGGTTCTGCATCTGATGCTCTAAGGACATAGACATCACATGAGTAGCTTTTGAAAAATGGTCTGGCTTCCCTGTAGGAGACTTCTAACATGCCTTGTTCTGCTTTAGAGAAACACACTGAACATGTGGGAAAATAGATGACTTTGTTTTGTTCACTGCTGTCTTCATGTATTCACCCAAATGTGTTTCTATCTGCAGAACAATAATAGTAGAAACTTCAGATGCTCTACTGTAAAGGACTGAAACATCTTGTACATACAAGTTTAGGAACACCCAAAGAAGTTTATTATATACTGATTAGACTTGTGACTGAATTCCCTTATGTAATAACTTTTAAAAATCTTTAAGTATCTCTAGTGTAGAAGGGCGATTGCTCTTAGGAATGTTATGGAACAAAGCTAATTAACCTTGAAACAGGGTAGTTTAGGCCAGGTTGTCAGCTCATCCCCACACAGCCACTCTCTCACTCCCCACCAGTTGGATGGGGAAGATAATTGGAAGAGTAAAGGTGAGAAAACTGATGAGTTAAGATAAAGGCAGTTTAAGTAAAGCAAAAACTGCACAGGAGCAAAGCAAAACCAGGAATTCATTCCCCACTTCCCAGGGGTAGGCAGGTGTTCAGCCATCCCCAGAAGAGCAGAGCTCCATCGTGCATAACGGTGACTTGAGAAGACAAATAACCATCACTCTGAACATCTCCCCTTCCTCCTTTTTCCTCCAGCTTCATATGCTGAGCATGGCGCCATATGGTATGGGGATAGCCCTTTGGTCACTTGGGGTCAGCTGTCCAGGCTGTGTCCCCTCCAAACTTTTGTGCACCCCCTGCCTACCCACTGGTGGGGTGGCATGAGAAGTAGCAAAGCCCTTGATGCTGTGTGGGCACTGCTTAGCAGTAACTAAAACATCCCTGTGTCATCTCCACTGTTTTGGTCACAGACCCCAAACCCAGCCCTGTACAAGCTACTCTGAAGAAAATTAACTCTTATCCCAGCCAAAAACAGTGCAAACAGTAGCAACCACAGTATTGCTAACAAATGTTTGTGCACATATAAAGGATTGGCACTTACCTAATTGGGGAGAGATTTTCATCCTTCTCCTTGGTCAAAAGCTTTTGACAGAAAATGAAGGTAAAAAGAAACTGGTTTAGTAGGATAACCAAATTACTGTGTTAAAACCAGCAAGAGCAACCTTTCCCCATCCTTCGCTTTCTTCCTCCAAAAACAAGGCCTTCAAAAGCCTCTGGTAAATAGTGACTTAATAAAAGCCTGGGGGTAATGTATATTTTTTTAAGAACCCAAATCAGTGAGTTTCAGTAGGATTTAGACTCCTTGTTTGAATGAAAATAAGTTTGTCACGCAGACGCGGTTTTACCCGAACGAGTAGGTCACGCTGAAGGGAAAGACATAGCACGTGGACGGAGCAGTGCATTAGCGGTTCATACTGTGTGCCACCAAACAGCAGAGGTGTGGCATTCCAGGATTGCTTGATACTTTGTTGACAGAAATTTTCCAGAGTAGACAGCTATTGAAAAGTGCTTAAAAAAAAAATATTGAGAATTAAACACCTGATTTTTAATTGTCATTATTGTTTCTTTTGACACCTACATAAATGATGCATCCCAAAAGACAAAGAAAATGTTCAAGAGCACTTGATGCAAGTTCAGTTTGTGTGGTGTTGTGATTCTTTCCTCCTTCAGAAAAAGAGCAAAATAAAAAGTCTTATTTGGGCTCAGGCTTTTTTCATCCTCAGAGGAAACGTTTGAGTTAAAATGAATGAAAATGAAACTCCTTTGTCATCTGTAGTTGCATTATCTACAGTTCTTGCTCTGTTTCTCTGAGAGGAAAAAGAGCTATTGATTGCCTACATAAAATTATTTTCACATCATAAAACACCAGTATAGGAGTTTTCTTTCCCATAAATTCTGTAAGCTGCGATTCTGTGAGCTCAGCCAGAGGTTCATTGTCTTTGAATCTTACATGAAGACTGCTTTGTAATTGTCCTCTTTGCACACAAACTGATTGGCAGTTGCTGTTTTGGATTCAGTGTTGAATACCTTGGACTTCAGTTTACCCCAGTGGAACTGCTGCAGGGTGAACGTGTGCCTGTGGCACAGAACTCTCCTCCCAGAGAAACGGCTGCTGTCTTTCACAATCTGACATACACTGCAGCGCTCCAGCAAACAAAAATAATTGCCATCAGTACCTTAACTTAGGCATGGTGGCTTGCTTATTTTGCTTCTGGGACCATTTTACTAATCTAGCTGGTAATTCATACCAAAAAAAAAAATAATAATCTTGCCATTAAAAAGGCGCCTATTGAATAATATCTCACCAGTGAATAGAGATTATTTTTGCAATAAGGCAATTTCAGTGGATGTGGTTATCATGGGATAATCACACCCCTGGGGTACAGCCTTGTCTGTAATCTCCCAGGAGTGTAATTATTTCATGATAACTGCACCCCCTGGTGCTGCATTATTTCCATTATGAAATTCTTAGTTTTAGATATAAAGTAACTTACTTTGATCGCTGGAAACTGCAAAGTAGTGTTAGAATGTTCCAGCTGTGAGGCTTACAGAGACCAACTTATAAGATTTACTACTCCTTTACAAAGCTAAATTAGGCAATCAAAATGCTTCTTTGGGCTAAACTGATTTACAGGGGTTTTTACTGATAAAATCCTAACTTTCAAAGTGCAGACAAGATGAAAATATCAGTTGTGGCTCTGACTTTATGTGCCACTCTCTATATACGAATGTATAAAATGTAACATGTACCAGCAAAAAGTCCAGGTCAGTAGTGTCTGAAAGTTTGCCTGTTTTACAGTGCTTTTATATCCTTAACCTGCAGCACCTATAGACTTTTGTGCTTTTTGGAGCATGGGTTTGGAGGGGTTTTTTTTGTGAAAAAGCCTTTGTCTTTATTAGAACAGAGACTAGTAGGTTGCACATGTTTTGAGGTAATATTATTATTTCACTTCAGAATTACCTCTGACTCTTTTGGTCAGGTGAAGTTAAGACAAACTAATTTTTTTTTTCTGCAAGCAATCTGTCTTGCTCAGTTAGGGCTGAGGTGTTGAGGGAGTTGTTAAAAAGCTATGAAAGCTTAAATGCTTACAACTTTTATCCTATGTTTTTAGAATAAATAACCTGTTAGGAATTTATTACCGTCTTACTAAGAAAGGCATTGCTACCTTATGAAATAAGGCTAGTGTCTCAGATGGGAGGGCAAGTTTATCAGTCATGTAGTTAGAAGAAGTGGGATGCTGAGATTAAAAAGGTTCTCATGCTCTTTGCTTGTGAGAGCCAAGTCTGAAGAGTGGTGGGCGTCCTTCTCTGCTGTGGACCACTCCAAATGGTATAGAGCCGACTGGTTCCATATGCATGTGATCCATGCAGTGAAATTACTGAGGAGAGTAGTGTGAAGTGATTGGCAGGTTTTGAACAATTCAGGCAAATAATGATGACAGTGTAATTGGGCAACATGTGTATATGTCCAGTGTCTTACAGGATACCAAGATAAAGAACTTCTAGGTATGTCTACGCAAATGCAGCCTTCTAAAAACTCATTATCAGCTCCTGGAGTGTGTGCCCTCTTTTCAGTGCCTGAATGCCCATAAAGTAATTGTGGTTGTGGCTTCCATCAGCCTATCACTTAGTGTGTTCAACTGCTCCTTAGCTTTTGGGGGAGATTTCTTTCCATAGTAATCATTGAAATTACCAGTCATACGGAGAGAGCGAAGAAAGGAAATCTATGTTACACCATGTCTGTATGGCACTGCACTTTTTCAGTGACAAATAGGGTGCTGCTTTTGTTTCCCAACAGATAAAAACCTGCAGTGTGTCAGGAATGTGGGGACTGATTTAAGTGTTCTCTTGTATCTGTATTAGCAAAGAAATGGTATTTGAATATGTTAACTGTGGATATTTATATAAACATTCACCTGTAGCAACAGACGGTGTGTGAAACCTTCCTGTATGATCTGCAGCTGAGACCTTTGATTGTGAACAGTAGGAACCTTAACTAAGTCTTCACATAGTTTAAGAATTGTCACATTTTAGAATAATCCTCCATTTATGTTTCAGAAGCCTTTATTTTTGGTGTGAATGCAAAGAATATAGACTTCTAGTAGAAATCTTGTGCTTGGCATATAAGCAGTATGTATGGATTCCTATAGCAGTTTGACAATGTTTAATGTGTTTTACTACTCAAAGTAAAAGGGAAACCCGGGTTTCTCTGAAATACCCTGTGATAGCAGCATGGCAAAATGCACTGAAATTCTGTGCTGAGATGTTCCATGCAGTTAAACTGCAGATCTTCCAAACAAGAGCTAATTAAAAGCCAGAGGGTTTTTTTATCCATTGATTTCTTTAAGTGCCAACTGCAGCAGTTGCCTTGAAGTACAAATACAGCCTGAAAGCAGTCATCTCTGGCATAGGTGGAAAAATTATCAGTAAAAAGCAATTGATTCTGAATTAGCAGTGCAACATAAATTTGCTGTGTTCTTCATGACCAGGACCACGATCATGTAATTTTTATAATAGCTCTTTGTCTGTTAGATAAGTGACTGCTCTTAGTTCTGTCACAACCACACTAAAAGTTGACAGATGATACAGTGTGATTAGGATCCATCTGTATTTTTTTTTCCGTTTTTGTTCAATTTCCTTTTAAGCAATGTATAAAGAAAAAAAACCCAACCACATGACACTCTGTGAAGAGCACAAAAAAGTGTATGGATGTATTGATGAAACTGCCTATGCTAATTTTAAAGTTAGGGGGTTTTACAAGGAAAACCTAAAAAGCTTTGTATCATGTTACACCTTTGCTACCACACAGAGAAGGCAGCATTCTGAATTCAGAGTATAGTTATCCTTCATGTGATTGTCTGTTAAACTAAAATCCACCAGCAGAACGGTTTTGTAAGACCTAGTGAATGTGAAAGTGCTGTGTGCATACTCTGTGGAGTGTTTATGTGGGTAGTTTAACATTCCACAGCAGAGCGTAGCTTTAGTATCACTGTTACTTAAAAAATCAAAATTCAATTTGGAAGTTACGGCCTTGTGTTACCAAAGATGCATACAAGGCAGAAGAAATTCAATATGCTTCAGGCCTACTTTGTTAACAAAATAACTTAGTAATAAAGGGTAAGCCTTGAAAGTGTCGTGACTTTGAGTCATAAATTAATTTTTGAACATGGAAGAGTGGAGTACAGTGAGCGTGAGGTATAGTGGTGAGTTGGTAGCAGGTATGCCAGCATGCTTTGTGTACACTTATGTTCATGTAAATCATCTCTCTCTTACTGAGGAGAAGTCTAATGGTGTGATAATGGTGATACTTTAAAATCATCACATCTGAAAACTAGAAGATGTCCCATACCAGAATAAGTGCTCAGGAAGGGGAAGCTCTAGAAAAATGCCTAGTCCTGATGCTATGCAAAATAAGCATTAAATAGGGGTTAAAAAGTTGTAATTAAAATGACACCATGAAGAATCTACTGACTTTTCCAGTAACTTTTATGCTGGGTACTCTGTTTCATTTTATAATGATACATAACTGCAGCCACTGTCCAACTGGTTACTGTGACTGGTTACTGTCACTTCCCCCACCACAGGTGGGAATCATGGTTACACTATTACTTTGGCTTCTCTCCTTGCTTTCTCTATGCATTCCACAGCAAAATTCCGTTTAAAACTTAATAGATTGCAGAGAATAATTTGGTTTTCTTCTCTGTGACAGCAGTGAAAGCTTTTATCAGTAAGCCAAGCAGATACTGTTGAGACCACGCATCATGAGTAGGTAGGAACAAAACTGCTTCTTTTGGTGATAGTGGCAATCGTCTGTCCTTAGTGCCACCACTGCTGCGGAAAAAGCCCTAGCCAATCACAGTTATGAAAAGAGGTTTCAGCCCATGGTTCTCTAATATTGGATAATTTGAAAAACATGCTTTAGACATTTCAATGGAGGCCTTCTTAGATGGTGTGTTATGGCTAGGGTTGGTGTCCAAAGGGGAGTCCTGTGCCCGTGCCTAGAGGAAACAACAGTGTGTTGGGTGCCCTGTTGTTTGTAGCTTCCAGAAAAGTACCAGATGGGAAATGAATTGGAGCCATAGGTGTGTCTGACTTCTGGGCTGGGAGTGGAGGTAGTAGTGTGGGCTGGGATTGCTTGCTGTAAGCCAGGCTTTTAGGTAATTGAAATCCAGAATTATATTTCCCTCCCCGGTTGTTTAATAGAAGCAGAATTGATTCTGTTAAATTGATCTCAGTTAAGTGTGGTAAGAAATTGGAGTGTTCTTTGTTATAAAAAAGCAAGTTGACAACACGTTGTAGAAATCCTAGTATGACATCCTTCTGCCACCCAGCGTAATTGATGCTCATATGGGCTTCAGAAAAATTCTATTTACAGCTCTTCTGTTTATTTAATTGTACAAATATTAGAGAGATGCACCAACAGCTGTCAAGCTGAGGTTGCACTCGGGTTGTACTCAATGAAGGCTAAAATCCTTCTTTTCACGCTTCATTGAATGGTTTGAGTTTCCAGATTTTGTGCCCCAGCTCTTTGAGTCAGCTGAGCTCTCTGGATCTTTTCCTTAAATAGTATCTTAAACAGAAGATGACAGAGAGAATTAATGCAGCAAGAACCTCTGTGGGAAGTAAGAAGCAGAAAGAAACTGTAGTCTTATTTGCTTGACAACACTATTTCTTGAGAATTATAAAGACCATGGAAAAATATTTTTAAAATCCTTTATTGGGTCTTTAACTATGGAGCCTCTTTTGTGCAAGCCCTTAATATAATTTTAAGTACCTATACCTGTAGAAAACTTAACAAGTTGTCAGTTGCCTTACTGCACAAAAATAAGTATGACATCAGCATGCAATTAATTCCACTATATGATAAAAAGCTTTTCTCAGACGGTGAATTAATTTTAAAGGAGATAAATGTTTTAGTTTAAAACAAGTGTCATCTGGAAAAGTTTTAAAGGGTTTTTTCTTTTCTTTTTTCTCCTATCAAAATGTAAATTCCAGAAAGTAAACTTGACAGACATATTCAAAAATAGCAAGGTACTGTGTTTGACTTGTTTCAGAAAGAATAAGAAACAGATGATGAAACACTGTAACTCTTAACTTATTTTTAGTTTGCTGATGGGTGAATGCTGAGACTGGTTGTTAGAAGTAGTACCGATCAGTTATTTTTACAGGATTCCTATCCCTACCGTTCTGTCAACTCACAGCATGATGTCACCCCTGGATGGGAGCACCCAGGTGCCATCTTCACAGACTGCCTTGCACAAGTCCATAAGGAATGCGTGTATGAGATCAGTTTTCATGGCACAGAAAGTATTTTGCTCTGCCTGATGTAGGAGTAACATCAGCTCCCAAGATTTTAGCCAGCTGAGAGCCCCTCAGCACGGTCTTACTGTCACTGTTACAGTTTATCACTTAACTGGTACTTAACCAGCTGGACAAGCTGGATTCCTCTATTCGTCTAATCACCCTACTGAGAATTATTAGGTATCCAGGGCACATCAAAGGGTGTACCACGCTGAGAGACTGAGGGGGAACAGCCGGAGGGTCGGGTTACTTTGTTAGGCAGTGTCTCTTTCTGCCTTTGAATAACGGGGTTCCCAGGCTTCAGTCTGGTCCCGTGTCCTGGTTTATATGGTGCAGTGAAATCTTACTCCGTGTGTCTATGCTTTGTCTCCCTTCAGCTTCCTCACACAGGGCCTTTTCAAGGCAGGTACCAGATCCTGTTGTTAGGCTTTTGTCTAAAGTCAGTTTCTGTTCCAGCCAGAGTAGATTTGGGTAAAGAGAGCAAGGTTTTAAATTTGAAGTAAACAAAAATGTAGGTGCTGGAGTTCATTTGCATTCCTTAACTACTATCAGTGAGCTTACATTTACCCTGTAAATAAAAAATACTTTCAGTAAAATACATATGTTGGGGGAAATAACCCCCTACTTAATAGAAATGTAAACTCGAGGGAAGACTAAAAGGTATCTCATTAGAAAGTTCTTTAAGTAACTCAAGGGCTCTCCTTAAACCATTGCCAAAGTTTTATCTTCTTCCTTCCTGCTTTACACGTAGGCTGGTCTCTTTGTGTAAGCAGTTGTGTTATACAGGAAAACTGAGAAAAAGTTGAATTTGACTATTTTTTTTTTAGAAAACGCTGTTTTACTTTCCATATATTTTCCATAGTAGAAGTCTCCCTTCCCATACTTTTCTGTGTTAAAAACATAAGAGTTTTGTCCCATCTCCACAAAACCACAAAACAGGATCAATATATTCCATAAGGCTAATTAATGTTATCACAGTTAGCTTCCTGAAGCAATAGCAGCCATGTGCTCCATGCTTTATTTTACATTCCTTCTAATTTTGATTTCCCTTACGCAGTCGTGCTAAGTCATTGACAGTAAGGTCAGTGAACGAACTGGTCAGGGATTTACTGAAAGTGACCTAATAAAAGAACACCTGTTTTGGGTGAAGAAAAACAATGGAGACAGACAAGTAGGTGAGGTTTTGATGATCACAGGTATCCAGTTAAAGCAAAAGAATGAGTTCCGTGGCTTACAAATTACGCAGTCGAGTTAGGTGTTTGCAAAGAAAGGGAACGTGCCCAATCCCAACCCCCTACTCTAATGCAATACAGAGAATATTTCTGAGGCTGAAAAACCAGAGATCTCTGAAGAGATAACAGCCTAGGGAGCCTGCATTTTTAGGGGTCCCTAGAATAAGAAAGGCCATAAATCATTTTTTCATTAATTTATTTCTTTTCCATATTAAGTCTCTAATAATGACTGCTTTTTACATTTAAGTTTAAAAAATTATGTCATCATGAGAAATGCCTCATTAGTGGCATACTAGAAGTGCATTTTGCTGTTGTTTTAAGGGAGAGGATGGCACCTAGAAATCTTACTTATTGGGCTTTCTTTAGTTTTCCTGTGCTTTTTCTGCTATAATAAAAATATATTACTAGACTTACCTAAATATATTGTTTTCAACATGACAAAGTTACATAAGAGAATCCCCTTGTACTTAAAGAAAAATGCAATTATTTTCTATTCTGAATCTCCAGACTGCTGTTTTAGAAAATCATATCTGATTATTTGCTCAGCAGAAGATTATTGAGTTGATTTAGCTGTGATTTTACTTAACAAAGCTTCAACTGAATTCCTACTGTGGAGTCCAAAAAAGGTAGAGAGATATAAATGATACATTCAAACTGTGATTTTTGTGAACAGGGCCATCAATGCACCCCTCGGAGCTAATAGCGGAGATGAGAAACAGTGGGTTTGCACTGAAACAAAATGTACTGGGGAGAAACTTGACCGCAAATGATCCATCACAGGTAATGATCTTTTTACCAGTAAGCTGAAAATGTCTATAAATCTGAATGTGATTGCTTGTGAATTGCTACTTAATGTTTTCAAATATGCATATCCATAGGAAAGCTGAATAGCTGTACCAGTGGAAAAATGTCAAGCAACTTACTGTTTTCCAGCTTTGTTTCAGCCAGAACGGTGAATCAGAAATTACTTCTTTTAAAACCACATACAATAAATTAAATCCCTCCTCTGGGTGACTAGAAAGTGAATTTTTTCCATAAGGGGGACGATGTGGGGTTTTGCAGTGTGCTCTGGTACAGTGCTGGCCTTGGGCTGAAGTTGGAAGACGGATGCACAGATAATTACTGCCAGCAGTGCTAGAGCTGAAGTTTTTTTTTTACTTGATTGACTGCTGTTGCATCCATCTGTTATTCCTGGGAGTGTAAATGTTTAATTGTCTTTGTTTAGACTGCACAAGGTATGCTTTATTAAAGCACTTCAATTAGAAAGTGTAGAGTGAAAAATTTATTCACGCTCCTCGAGTGAGCCACCATGAAATAACCTCTGTTCGCATGGCAGGATATCGTCAGGCCACTCCTGATGAGGGGACGACAGCTGGTCTCGAAGTCTTGAGTAAATCAACAATTCTTTGGGCCTCCACAGACAGATGGATGTACCTTTGCATTTAAAAAGCCTACGTACCCCAGAAAAGCATAGCTTGTGGGCACCATTAAACGAATCGCAGTGGTAGCGGTGTGTGTTTGGGTTATGTTAGGTACGGTGGGGCTTTTTTGGGAGAGCTTTTTAATCCTTTTTTTCTTCTTTCCCCACCCTGAGTGTGGCTACAATTAAAAACATCATGGTGGAGAGCTGTAGTGTACCAGATGCACGTAATTTGAAGGATTCAGGGTCTTCAAAGTAGTTAGGCTTTGCTGATTGCGTTACTGTATGTAGATTATATGATTACAGTATTTTGCATTGCTAGAACACTCACGAACATTTAAAGACTAATAATACAACAGTGAGGTAGATGTGTTAATACCCATTTTCCTAATGACTAAACCGAGACAGAAAAGTAATTTGCCTAAATTACTCCGGGTTCGAGCAGGACTAGCATCTTACCTATTCATCCAAGCATGGTAACAATGGAGTGACTTATCCCAGGGAATCATGTGGGCTCCTAAATTGGCTCATTTCTATTAACTATTTCAGAAATGTTTCTCTCCCTAGCAGTGCTTTCTTCATGTTACTAATAACTCCTGCTGAATAACCCCCACATTATAACACCTACTCAGCTTTGAGACAGAACGTGGGGTGGTTTTTCGCTTAGTAGCAAGCTTGCTGCTCTTTCCCAGGAGCCTTGAGCTGACTTAGTAATACAAATGTATTTGTGCCTGTGCAGAAATAAGATACATGGAGACATTACTTTCAATACAGGAATCTGAATGAAGATTTTTTTAGAGATATATGTATAAAGTACTTAATGTCTTGCCACATTTTCCTAGGAATTTGTTGCAAGTGAAGGAGAAGATGATCCAGAAGTCGAATTTTTAAAATCACTGTCAACCAAACAAAAACAGAAACTTCTGAGGTAAGTGTGGAGGGGATCTGTATCGCCAGTAGTTCTGACTCCATGATTGTCCCTGTAACTTCTGTACCACTGAAGAATTTTGCACAATCAGTACTGAAGAAAATCAGCTTAGTTTAACATACAACTGGCCACAAATAGGCAGTACATCTTTTTTAGTCCAGTTGGTTTTGTTTTAATCTGGTTGTTCTAATCTAGTTGTGGTGCCCGTGCACTGGGACTCATTTCCAGTTTAACTGGGATACTGAAATAACTGGCTCACGGGAGACACTGCCAGTTGCTATTTTAAAATGTTATTTTGTACTCCTTTGTTTACAGTACCTTTATTCAGGATGATAAATTCTATGTTCTTGTTTACTGGCTTACAGTTTAGCAGCTGTTGTTACCAAGGTTAGCCTAGCTCCATCCACGCTGCTCTGGGATCAGAGCTTACCGTTCACTGCCCTGGCGCAGGGAGTCCCCCTGGTTTTGTAGCTCCAGTAAGAGGTTATAGACACTTGAGGTCTTTGGTTCTGTGCTGTGGATGTCTTGGCAGCCCACTGAGATTTAATTGGTTTTCCCCCTGATAATATGGCAAATTATCTTGAAATTACCTGAAAATGTTTAAAACGAAAAATATTAACTACTGCTGCCTGGTAGGTGCCATACAGGTATGGCTGCTTAAAGCAGCCTTTTAGATTAAAGGGTGTTCTGTACATGGGGAGTGGGAGGAGGGGAGAAGGGTGAATGGCTGAGCAGGTACACGAGTAGCTAGGTACATACAGTCTTTGCATATGTCACACATCGTTCTCTGAAAAGGGTTGGCATATTTTTTGTCCTTTTTGAGTAAGGAATGTGTATGTTGTTTGAGTAATTTAAAACAGTTTTTTGTTTGAACTTCTGCTGGTCCAACACAATGTAATTGTAATACTTCATATTTAGAAAGGTGAAGTTCAGTAAATATTTAGGTCCTTTAGGTTTTACTAGTCTGAAGGGACTTGTGTTTTATTACACTGAATGTAGCTTTACTAGTCAGTCACTTCTCTTTTTTTAAGAATAAACACAGAAAACAAAATCTAGGTGAAAGCAGTCAAATCGCAATAAATGCACGTGCCTGACAGAATATTGTACTTACAGCTAGAAAATGTCAATTTCTAGTTGTGACAGAAGAGGTTATTGAAAAGATTGGTATGATTTGCCTGGGGAACTCGGAGATGTTGCCTTTAGAGTCTCAATTTCCATCATTAAGAGAAAGTGAATGCTAATTGCTTTTTTTTTTTTTTCATTTTCAAAATCTTTTCTAAAAATGCACAAACAAAAGCAGCAATGATTTTCCCAAGTCTCCAGAGCAGGCTGACAAGGAATTAAAAAAAGCACTGCTGATTGTATGTGTTCCTAGTTACAAGGCCAAAATTGACATATCTTAGTTACCTTTTTTTAAATTAAAGAATTAAAAAAAAAATCTTCCTGGTTTGAGATGACAGGATTACAGATTTATGGATTGCAGGAGGATTGTTACCACAGTGAACATCAGGTTTGTAGTTAAAAATACTACTTTGCTGTGAAAGAGGAGAGGAATTACACTATTTTCCATAAAAACATGTTGGTGTACTCTGTGGGTCATCAGAAGTAGTGAACTTTAAAAGACAAGGGCTTTGTAATTTAGAATATCTTAACGCGTCTGATTGCGCTCCTCTTCTGTTTTGAAAATAAAAGGAAGTTGGATCGTCTGGAGAAGAAAAAGAAAAAGAAAGACAGGAAGAAGAAAAAGCAGCAAAAGAAAAAAAGCAAAAGTAAACACAAGAAACATAAGATGAGATCCTCTTCCTCATCCTCCAGTGAGACTTCAGTAAGCAGCAGCGATAGCGAGACCGACAGCAGAGATAAAGCAGCACAAAAGAAGATGTATTCTAAGAAAAGAAAAAAAGCCAAGTTTTCAGAGGCTAGCAGCAGCAGCAGCGATTCAGAAGGAAAGGCAAAGACAGGGAAGGAAAAACTTTATGAAGATCTCTCCAGTAGTCACGGTAACAAGGACAAAGATAGGGAGAAGTTCAGGCTTTTAAAGCGAGAGAGTTCTGCGGAGAACAACAAACGGAGCTCCTGTGAGGGGGAAAGAAAGTCCAAAAGCAAATACCATAGCACCAACAAGAGAGAGACTGAAAGAAAGGAGAGGGATAGTAGAAGCCAAAGCATGGACAAGGGGAGCAGGAGAAGCCCTTGCACAAGTCACAGCAGTTCCAGGCAAAGGCAGATACGAAAAAGCCCAAGTCGAAGCCCCGGTGAAGAGCGGCACAGGAAGAGAGAAACCAGAAGCCCCAGCACAGATGTGCACAGAGAGAAGAAAAAATGCAGAGAGCGCTACGGGGACAAGTGCAGCAAAGTGGAGCACAGAGAAAGGAGCAGACGCAGTAGAAGCAGAAGCAGGGAGAGGGAAAAAAAATAGATAGCGTAGGGGACAGGTGCAAACAGAAATGTCTCAATTTTTTTGATGAATACCTTTAACAAGGGCTCAATTATGTATTGCTGTTCATTTTCCAACCTCTGTAACTAGCATTTCCTACATAAAGCCAGCAGCATCATTTCTATAATGTTGGAATATTTGTAAATTAGGTATAAATGTTATGGTATTTTTCTTACTGTATAAATATACTTGTTGGCAAATACCTCTCGTATGCGTGCAGTAATTCATAGACCCGATTTCAGGGTTTTGAACTACTTCAGAGCAGTATATGATATTCTTGGGTTTGTCAGTGCTGATTTCTGCTTGGATGCAACCGTGAGGGGAAGCAGAGAGTAATTTGGGAAGAGTCCTGGCATATGTTAAATGACAACAAACATTTGAGCTAGTTCTGGATAAAATCACCGCTTCAGAGATCAAAACATTGTATTGCAGAGGGTGATGGGGTGGTTTTTTTCGTACTGAAGCATTTTTCCTAAAGTTCCCTGTAAGAGATCAATTTCATGAGTTAAAACAACAGAGAGACATAGTGCACATAAGTGTGTAGCCAACATTTTTTGACCTCCTGCAGCGTACAGCTTGGTCAGGGCTATCTAAACATCTTGAACCCCTGTTGGTATGTGTCAGTACAATGTCAAGTTACTGTTCAATAATCTCTCAAGACATGAAAAGAATATTTACTGCCTCAACTGTTTCAGGTATTGTGTTGTTTGTGGTGGAGAGTTAATGTAAATAGCCATCCTTTTGTTTTCATGGAACAAACTCTTTTTTTTTAATGATTGTCAGTCATTTTCTGCACGCGTTGTTATGAAGGTGAACTTCCATAATAAAATACCTTCTTCTTTAAGAAGTAAGAATTGATGCTTTCTCCAGAGCTCTGAACCAGTACGAATGCACAGTGCGACGCTTCACGAGGTTTTTACTTAAGGAAATGCTTCTCTGCCATTTCAGGGTGGCAGGGGGAGGCACGTTCATTAGTGGACAGGGGAAAAGGTGTCCCTGTATTCAGTATTCTGGCAAGCAGCTTGCTTCCTCTCACTCACAGGATAAAAGGGACTTTCTTCTGTTACCAGTTCTTCTTGAAACCCTCATTTCAGAAGTTTTTAGGTGTCACACCAAGTTTAATACATGGTGGAAGTGAGCTGGCTCATCTTTTACATGCCTGTGAATGCGTTTGAAAGGCATGTCACCACCTTCTTTTAAATGCCCTTGCATTCAGTTGCTCCAGGCTTCTTGCTCAAGTAGTTGGAAGTGAAAGGGTGCATGCAAAATTCTGTAGAAGCTAGGCCCTAGTATGGATGCACGGACTGAGAAAGAACAGGAGACAGCCAAAACACCCCTATGAACAATCTACACAAAACTTCATGTGAAGGATTTCTCATCCCTCTGTGGAAGAGAGGATAGACAAGAGTAGTGTGATGGGGGAAAAGGTTTATTCTGGTAGCATCTTTTCATGGGAAGTGCAGCGAGGGAGATACAAGGAATAACCAGGAAGGTGCCCCTACTCCAGAGCAAGGGCTGGTGCTTACAGGTTTGCCTGTTGTGTGCATGGCAGGGGAATCAGTCTTGCCAGCTGCAATGCCACTGACTTCTGCCTGAAGAAGGAAGGACAGCTCGGGCTCTCGGCATTTCTGTGGGCTCTGCATTGTATTTGTTTGCCTGTGGCTAAATGATATACATACGAACGTCTTCCCCTTTGGCGAAGGGAAAGACTGGCAAGTGCCATGGGGTCTTGTTGGGAATGAAAGTTAAACCGGAGGAACAGCAACATGTTGGCCGCATCTGTCTCACAGACCTGTTGAAGAGCTTTGAAACAGAATGCTCGCACCTGCGACACCTTTCCTAGGCTCGGTGCAGCCCAGGCGGCCCGGGGAGGTCGGTGCTGCTCTCGGTACGCCCGGAGACCGGTTTGTCCCGCCTGGACGGTACCATGCCGTCGGGCCGGGATGTGGCCGTTGGAGCTGGCGGCGTTGCGCCGGGACGAGGCGGGGGTTCACGACCCGATTAAAAGGGCGAGGGGGATTGGGGAGGCGTTACGCGGCTTTCCCCGCGCAAGCTGCGCGACCCCAGCGGCAGCCCTCCCGGCGTCCCTGCGGAGCGCGGCCCCGCGGCCCCGTCCCGCTCCCCGGCCGGCGGGG
>VZTU01014241.1:0-13515 GCA_013400835.1 Zapornia atra | reverse complement strand
CAAGGCCAGGCTGGACAGGGCTTTGGTCTCCCTGGGCTGGCGGGGGGAGGGGTGTCCATGCCCATGGCAGGGTGATCTCTGAGGTCCCTTCAAACCTAGAGCAGTCTGTGATTCTATGACTCAAGTGGAGCCATGTTGGTAAGACCAAGTTCTAGTCTTTCAAAATAAAGGTGACAACCAGCCAAGAAGCCACTGCTCGCCACTGGAGACCGAAATGTAAACCTGCAGTTCAGAGCAGGGGCACACTGCCTGCTTTGTGGACAGGCAGAAAGTCAAGGGAATTGTCTTCTGTTGCTAACATATAAAAAAAGGATTTTCTTGGGGAAAAAAAAAAAATCACCTGTCTGCCAGCAACCATTTTCAGGAGCTCCAAAGGAACAAAAAAGTAGAACAGCAATTTTGGAAAGGCAAATAAAGGAAGGGGAGTTCAACACACCACAAACCAAGATGTCAATTACTTTAAACAAAGCACAGCTACGGGAGTATTTGCCTTAACTGTATTTCTGAGCACCTTACCGCACCAGTGAGTTTTGCTGTGATTACGTAATACCGTTAACAGGTTCCACTGGAGACTGAAGCCACATAAACAGTAATGGACTCTTTATGAGAAATTAATAGTCAATTGAGAAAATCCTTGTGTTTCATGACATTCAGGTTAATTATTTCAACCTGCTTGGCAAGGACAAGGTAAATCTTGGTATTAAACTCAACATTTCTAGGTAATGAGCTACATACAGTCTTCAAACTTTGAAGCCTACCTGCACACTCCATCAGCTGTTCTCAACCTACTGAAGACTGTATGATAGGAACTGGCAGATCACATTATTCCCTTTGCATACAGAACAAGATAAAATGCAATGGAGTATTTATCATTGTCCTAGTTTATTGCAAATTTCCATGTTTTACAAATCTTTCTAAATCCAGAAAGGCAATTATTTGAGAGCCCTGATTTTAACTAGTATTTTAAAGAGACTTAGTTGGAACGACAAATAAGTTGAGTCTATTCAGTTCTGAAGGTTTTGCTTCTTCAGAAGTGTTTCTGACAGGCCTTTTGGCTCATTCCTTAGTCTCCAGCACTTAGTGGATGCCAGGAGAAGGAGCTTTTCCTAAATGAACTGGGAAGGATTTGGGGATCTCAAAGATTTGGTGGCCAAGAATAAGTATCGATATTTTGTGGTCTCATGGAATACGGCTGTTGATATGGCAAAAATCCAGATTTCATCAGTCAGATGGGGAACCTTCTGCTTCAGTGTCAGTCTGGGAACAAAAAAAATCAGAAGCCACTTCCCACAGTACAACTTGTTTCAGTATTTCTCAGCTTTGAAATGGCTTTCTAAACAATACACTTCTCAAGAAGCTTCCATAATCCATTTGTAACTCCAACATCATGATGCTTCTGGTTTCCAACATTAGTAGAACAAGCTAAGGACACAGTCACAGGCTGAATTGGAAAGTCTTTCATACCTTTTAAACACATCTTTATCAAATAAAATCAAAAGTAACTTTGGCAAACTGTACTGGATTGGGTAACCAATCCAGTGTTATCCTCAGTATACAAATCACTGCTCACCATCTCTCATTATTTCTCTACTTGATAATCAGAATTTCAACTTTTCTTTCATACTACTGCCACTTTTGCCTATCCTTTCTCCTTCCAGGCATACCTACGAAACTTCTGTATCAGAATTAAGTTCATTTCCTAATCATGGGGTGTTTTTGCTGAGATGACAGCAAATTTGCAAACGAAAATAAAAGTCTTAAAATAGCCAAGCCAGATGGTCTGATGGGGAAGCCATTTCTAAAGAACGCCGACTGTAACAGAAGCTCTGCCAACCAGAGTAAGATATTCTACTGCTTTTTGTCGATTTAAGGTCTATGACACACTGCAGCTGTCACGATGAAGGGTAGACAGAAAAGGCAGCCTAATGACTACAGAAATGCATTAAACCATACAACTTTTATAAGGTATTCACTTGGCATCTGTCTTCTGTAACATGTCTCTGTATTGTAGAAGGTATTTCTCTCCCTCCTCACTCTTTAGAGATATGAAGTTTAATGTACTGACTGGTACTTAACAATCAGATTTTGTCAGCTTTTGTGCTGAATGGCATCTTCCTTCTCCCACTGACTTTCACAGCACTATTCACAGTGTAACTTATTGCCTCACTTTTGGTGAAGGTGACAGATCGTGTACTGCCGCAGAGCACTGAGCTCGGGAGCTACATGCTGTCAGACCAAGCACCTTGATGCCTAAGAAATCCTTGCTGCTGTGGCATGGGGCACTGCCCCTTTCCACTTGCCTGACTTACCTACACAGACCCACCTTAGGGCTGGAAGGGGTTAGTGCAGGTTGGGGCTCTCCTGGGGATGGGGCTAGAGAGGCTCCTCGATCCCTTTCTCAAGGGAGGCTTAGGAAATAAGCTGCCTGGGCTGGCATGATTCCAGCATTAGTCCAAGCACTGTGCATCAGAGTGAAGGCATCAGGTAACCACTGGCCTGCTCAGCAAAAGATTGCAAACAGAAGTAAACAGCAAATATATATTAAACTCCACACCATTGGGTAATTTTATAGCCATGACCCAGGTGCACTGCTGTACATCCAGGTATGCTGCTGAGCAGATGCCCCCTGTTACAGAAGAAACTGGATCAGCACCAGAATCAATAGATTTCCACTTTTAAATGAGAATGGATGGAGCACAGGGAAGGACAGAAAACGTTTGTGATTTAATTCCTACCGCTGAACATGCTGTGACTTAGAGTGGAACTGCTGCTGATTTAGCTCATTTTGTACAGAAGGACAGGTGTCTTCATACATCACTTCTCATTTGTGCTGAACTTTACATTCACTGTTCAGTTTTTATCTTCACACTAATTATATTTGCCATCATCCTATAAGTAACAGTATAGGAAAATAGTTCTGAAATACCAGCTTAACTCTGTGTAGTATGTGTGTGTACACACACCAACACCTGCATCCATACATACATTCACCCCTCCCAACCATGTTGCAGCCCTAAGCACCGAGGAAATGCACTCATTTAGGTACTACTTGTAGTCTCACAATTGCAGAGTGAAAACAATTTTGTATTTTATCAACCCTCAGCAATCCCAGCAGGCCATGGCTTTCAGTTAGTCTGGTCTGAGAGACGCATTTTTGCTCTGCAGGACAGATAAGCAAAAGCCTACACTCTAACACACGGGTAATGTGTGTCTGTGGACTGGCCAGGACTAACACGTGAACAAGCATGTTAGGCTGTTCCAAAATCAGGCATCCTGCCCAATTGCCAAGTACCCTCCACACACAGCTCTGCCCTCCTACAGGTAAAGCCCTGTAAAGTGCTGAGGTGATGAGCTGGACTGGCTGATACTGGTTGGACTGGCAAAACCATACCCAGAAGGACAAAGGTACTGCCTTGTAAGGATTACTGGTTTCCCAAACAAATCCTTCCCCTCAGAAGGACAAGAGATTTTAACACCCTACTAAAACATGTGAGATCATACCACCTAACTCAAACTGCACCGGTCACCTGAGTGCACTTTCACCGTGAGGGGAGCTACACAAGGAACTGAGTTGGTTCAGCATACTGTGCTACTCAGCACAGAACCGAGTTAACTTGTGCCTGGGAAGTTCGACAGCATTAACGAAATTCCACAAGTGCTGGTGGAAAAATTTTGCTTTCATTACTATTTAAAAATACATTCAGGGCAGATCGTCAAGACCTGAATCAGGCAGACAATTAATGGAAGCTGTGAGCTGAAGAAGCCTTTCCATCAATGGCAGGGATGAGCAGGAGAGAAGTAGGATGGAACAGCTACAAACACAACCCACCTCCAGTGACAAGCAAAGCCACATTCAATTCAGAAACAGCAGCAATAAAGCAGCTTTTGCAACACACTCAACTGAAGTCCCTGTTGTACATGTAAAGTTCTGAATCACTTTGCTTATGTTTCAACTACCCAAGAGCACACAGGAATATTTTAGAACTCTTATCATCATTGGGAAAAAAAATTTCCAAAGAAACAGAGTGGCATTCTTCGTTTAAGTGTGATGAACAGAAATAAAATAGCATGGTCACTAAAAAGAAACAGAATATAAATTGGCTGAAGCACTTGAGTTTCAACTCTAGCATCATGTTCCTCTCCTAGAAATATTTAAAGATCAACTCCAGAAAAATTTCAGTGCTAAGTCACCCTGTTCCTCTCTTTCTGTTCATCACCTTAAGATTTTATTTTCCCAACATATTAATATATTACTGAAAACATAGTTTCAACTATCTTAAAGCAAAGAATGTGCTTTTGTAAGTAATTTCATCTTACACAAGAAATCATTTTAAAATAATATTACAGCTCCACTAAATTCACAATTCCTGCAAACGACAAAGAACGTATTTTCCACTTTCATTTTAGCTGTGTATATAACAGATCTCACAGATTTTGCCAATGCAAACACTACCCAGGCTGAAGAAGTTCCTTATCAGTCACAGCAGCAGAGATGAAAACTGCAAACCTTGTTAGGTGAGGATAAAGGAAGTGTATTAAGAATGGATGATTCGGAGTGTAAAATTCAACTAGAAAACTACAAAAAGGAGGCAGAAGAACTATCCCCAGCAGAACTATACTACATACACATGCACACCATCTGAGCACAGATTAGGCATTTGGGTTGCTACTGTAATGACCAACACATTTATTTCAATCTTGGGGAAAAAATAATTTTTAAAACCCAATCTAGGTCCATGCACGTTTCAAAAGAAAATAAGTTGTCTGCAAAACCATGAAAAATAAAAAGGAGAAATAAATACAGGCATTTAGAAGCTAAGATGCTAGCATTTGAATTATTATTAACTCTACATAAAGCAGAGTTAACACATTAGTACTGTTCTGGATCAAACTTCCCGTGGCAGAATCTCAGCGTGACACAGGTCATGACTCGGGTCAGCAGAGGCCCAATGCCGTGCTCACCGGCAGTGTGGGCTGAGCCCAGGGGGGTCAGGTATGGCTCTGAGGCTGGAGAAGCCAAGCTTTTACTGGTTCTCATGGTAAAACCACACCGACAGAATGACACATGCTCGATGCTCAGGACACATCCCTTCACCTCACCAAAAAGTTCAGAAAATGTTGCCTGGTTATTGTGACCTTGCTCAGTGCTCAGGCACAAAGAGAAGAATTTCTATGAAGTATTCTGAATATTCTGACCCCAGTTCCACCAGACTTCCAATCGGGCTGAAGCCTCCTTGGTAAACACGAGACTGATGAAGACTGATTTCCCCAATTCACCACTGGGTTTGTTGATGCCTAATTCCAGCATAACTCACGGGGTGATATTTCTGAGTTATGAAGTGCCATTTTCTGCTCTGAGAAATGGAACACTAAATTTGGCTTATCTTCATCTATGATTTATTCAGGATATTAATAGTGTTTGCCAGTGGACTAAATTAGAAATCCCAGTGAGCACTCAGTGTCCAAACCTGACGCGGGGTTGGGTTTTCTGCTTTGCTTGGGGTGTTTGGGTTGGATTTTGCTCATCCAGCACATTGATTGCTTCCCTCTTGTGAGGGTACTTACAGAAGTTGTAGCTGGTGCTTTTAAACACTGTTACTTGACCATTTGCCATCCTGGGTTGACCTGCAATATCCCCAGAGCCCTGAGGACTTCAGTCTTAGAATGGCAAGGAGACACAGCAGCATTCTGTCGAATTAAGTGAGGGGTTGAAGTATGGGTGGCTGAGCCTGCAGTGCTGGCTGCGAGTTGCAGGACAGCCCAGTGATTGCAGGAAGGCAAATTGCCATATGCTGCAGCACACCTCAGGCCAGCCCCAGCAAGTCATTGAAAGTTAGAGGCAGGATTTTGAAATGGATATGGGGATGTAAAACACAAGCAAGGGATTCTTGTCACCTTCCAGTGAACACTGAGAATACAAAAAGTATCAAGTCTGTATCTGCCAGGCAGCAATAAAAGCACCCTTCTGTTACAGCAAGCAGTTTCATGAGGAAAAAAGGGCATCATCCTATACCCCACACCTCCGGGTTACAGAATCCCTGGAAATCTGAATGACAGTGCGCAAAGGCATTTTCAACTTCAAATTATACAAATACCAAGCAACACTGGAAAAGTCTTAATCATTATACACCAACTCATCCAAAACTCAACATAAAACCAAGCTACTTTCATTTGAGTAGAAAGAAAAGGAGAGGAACCAAATGTATCAACAGTCACAGCCTAACATTATATTACAGTAGAGGTACCAAGATAAAATAGATACACTGACTGCAGGCTATGCTTCCTACTTGGGAAATACAACCCAGCCTACATGGAAATACTTTACATTGGAACAGTTCATGCAAGGGTAGTTACTGAAAACTAATACCCAGCATCTAGCTTAATTTGGTTTTGTCAGCCGAGAGAAACCCTTCCCTCAACGACGCTTTGTAAGTAGGATGGTATTTGTAGTGAAGGACAAAGGACAGACCAAACACGCTTCTCAAATTAAAACGTGAAAGCCAAGAAAGCAGCTGACTGCCTTCATTCCTGCGATGGATAGGTGTCATTTGAGAAGCAATCTTTTTTTCTCTCAGAAATAACACCTTTATCTGCTGCAGTATTACATTTTGAGTTGTCAATAGCTGGTAGTCTATGAACATTATGAAATTTATTTTTCTCGCGGGCCTGTAACTCGGACACTGATTTCTGCTGTGCTCTTAGGCTGATGGATGTCAATACAGAAGAGCTTTCTTCCTGTTAGTACAGTGTCCTTCTGGGACCCAGGGAGGGGAGACAATCTGACCTATAGATCTTTTTTTTCTCAGCATACTGAAATTGAAAAATACGTTCCATAAGATAACAGTAGGAAATGTAAGGTTCACAAACAGAGAAGTGCCCATGGCTGATGGACATGAATATGAGGGATTTAATCTATGTGGGGAATTTAAGCACTGACAAACGTGAGCAAATCACTATTAACAGCAACACATCCTGTTTTAAATCATTTAACTATCAATGACATCACAAATGCCAAAATCTAAAAATCTTCCAGAAAGTCTGCAGCACACTAATAACGGATTTTTACTGCTACAAGACATCCTGGCAGATAGAATTGGACAGCGTGTTACAACTTGATAAGGCTTTGAAACACATCATAAATTCCTAAAGTTTTATCTGCTAGAAGGTATTCCACTGCACACTGTAACAAAAGGGGGAAATTGGCATTATAACCAGCCCAGATTAATCGGATTCATTCCATCTCCATAAAATGTAAACCACTACCTAAGTAAATAGTCACCCTGAGCAGGCCACCAGAGTGTCCCATCTAGGAAACACAAAGCCACCGCAGAAGGCAGCCTCCTAAACAGAAAGTATAACGCCAGATTACACAGAGAAAATAAGGTCCTGCACTTGGGCTGGAGCAATCCTAGGCATATATACAGACTGGGAGAAGAGTTCCTTGAGAGCAGCCCTGCTGAGAAGGACCTGGGTGCCATGGTGGATGAGAAACTTAACATGAGCCAGCAGTGTGCTCTTGCAGCTTGGGAAGGCCAATGCTATCCTGGGCTCCGTTAGGACAGCAGTGGCCAGCAGGGACAGGGAGGGGATTGTGCCCCCCACTCTGCTCTGCCATCGTGAGGCCCCAGCTGGAGTCCTGTGTCCAGAGCTGGGGCCCACAAAACAAGAAAGATGTGGAACTGTTGGAGACGGTTCAGAGGAGGCCATTAAGATGCTCAGAGGGCTGGAGCACCTCCCCTACAAAAAGAGGCTGAGGGAGCTGGGCTTGTTCAGCCTGGAGAAGAGAAGGCTGTGGGGGGACCTCATTGCAGCCTTCCCGTCCCTGAAGGGAGCAGAGAAACAGGAGGGGAATCAGCTTGTTCAAAGGGCAGACACTGGCAGGACAAGGGGGATGCAGTGAAGCTGGAGGAAGGAAGGGTTAGATGAGATATTATTGGGGGGAAGTTCTTTACAGAGAGAATGGCGAGGGGCTGGAACGGGCTGCCCAGAGAGGGGGTGGATGCCCCATCCCTGGAGGTGTTCAAGCCCGGGTTGGATGGGGCCCTGGGCAACCTTGTGTAGATCCAGGCCTGGAGGTTGGCGGCCCTGCCTGTGGCAGGGGGGTTGGAACTCTATGATCCTTGGGGTCCCTTCCAACCCAGACCATGCTATGATTTGATTGTCTGCTGTTATTCTTTCCAATTACCAATAGCTTCAATTTGTATGTGTGCAACTGTAACTCTTGGAAACGTCTTTTTTTTTGTATAGAACATGAGATAATTTTAGAAGGCAGGATGGGTGCATCAGAACAGAAATATCGGCTCCTTACAAAGAACTGCTTTTGTGAAAAGGGCAGAAAATGGAACTAGGTTAGATCTTGAATTCTCAAAATGAAACCGGGAAATCGGGAGATGAAAGACACCTGAACATTTAAAGGCTTTTTCGTGTCTGTGTACAGACACAAGAGCTGCTTCTAGTGTCACAGAAGCCTGGTAAGCTGTGAAATGCCTCAACTACAGTGATTAGTAAATCCAAAGAAGGCCAAATGGAAATCTGGCCAAATTTTACATCTTAATAATTTTACCATATGTTTTGATTGTTGACATTAACTATAAGCAATAATATTTCAGCAAATGGCATAAGATGATGACCAATTCCCCAGTTGTTGGCCATAACAGGAAGAACATTGTAACCTTACGAGCTGAATGCACCGTCTTCTCAAACCTGAATGACAACTCAAGAGTAGTTAAGTATCTATCTAGATAGAAACCAAGGACGACGATCCACTTCAATGTGCTTTGGCCTTCACAGGGAGGAACACCACTGTTTCTACCTTGGAAAACACTATTCTGCTTTGGAAAGCAGGGGGAAGGCTCTAAAGACAGTGAAAGCAAACCACAGCAGCCTACACACAAATCCCCTTGTTCATCTGGACAAGGGTTCCATTCCCAACTCCTAGGACATGCTGAGAGAGGGACAGCATAAATGCTCTTTGTCTGGACATGGTGAAGGACAAGGCATATTGATTCAATGAGCTAAAGCAGCAGCAGCATTCCCTCCCTCATTCACATTGTGCTGAACCATTTTATAATCTCCACACAACCACAAACACATCCTTAAGTATCAACACTAAACCACTTACAACAAGCATTAACTAGTATTTCTCTGTTAGGGCATGTATCATTCTCTGGAACCTAAAAGATAAGGCTGTATTTCCTTACACCTAAAAACCAGTGCAAATTATTTCGAAGTGGAGAAACCCCAACTGTCAACTGTGGTGTTTTAATTTGTATTACAAATAACAACAAACTAATGAACCCAGCTTGACCTCAGAAATGCATGTAATGAACTAGATAAAACATGTCCTATATCCAAGGATAAACCCACCAGGCTGTATCACTGGCTAACAGTTT
The DNA here is from genome assembly GCA_013400835.1 of Zapornia atra. NCBI lineage: Eukaryota > Metazoa > Chordata > Aves > Gruiformes > Rallidae > Zapornia > Zapornia atra. The sequence continues at coordinate 4,123 of VZTU01014241.1, read as the reverse complement.
AGTTGCTTTTAAAAGATTTTGTATGCTTTTCATTTTGGAGTTATTCTATGCCTGGATGATTTGACTTGTACTAGCTGTTGGTATACCCATGGGAGTCATTATGGCTGCTGCAGATAAATGAAGTGCATGAAATGGCCTTGAAAGCCTTCCTTCTTCTCCAGGAACAACACACAGTACATAGATGGTGAAGGTGAGGCACAGCCTGCACCCACTTTGCGCTCCTTTTCTTGCAGTTGGTTAAGTTGATGTCAGGTCACCTTTACGCTGCGGCTACAGTCCTGATTCTGAAAAAAAACCCCAACCCAATACCCAATTCCTCTTTCCTTCCACAGACACTGTGTCTGTACTTGGGTTGGGCTTATTAAATCTATTTAAAGGCAGCATAGAAAATGCTGCATTTTAAATTTTTTTTTTTTGAGTGCCACCATGATTTCCTATTTATCACCTATACAGTCATTCTCTGTGGTAATCAAGGATTATCAAGGTAACAATATAACCATTTCTATCTGTTTCCTTAATCAGCTTTTTTCTCCTTCACCCCCATTACTCTTTCAATGAGGTAAAACACCTGGCTCAGTTTTCAAATGAGTTGGTATAGCTGGGGCTGTGGGTCAAAAGATAGCTCTGGTTTTCTTTCCTGGGAAATGCTTTCTTTGAAGCACAGTAAGGTTCCAGAGTCTTCAATAGCGAGGAGCATGGTTGAATCCAGGAGCATGAAGGAGGTATCCAAAGCCCCACATAGTACACAACCACCAGAAAGAAGTCTGGATTTTCTCTAGATTTACATCTTGTAGTTGACTTTGGCACAGAAGAAAATACAAAACTTTTCCTATCCTCAAAAACTCATGTAAAGACAGAATCTTGTTGAATTTTCAGGTGTTCTAATAAGGTCTAATCAGTTTTCAGTGCAGCCTTTCCCTCAGGACACTAGTAAGACCCTCATCATGCACCTGGTCTGCTGCAATCCAACTGCAATTTTAATCTTCTAAGAACTCAATGATTTTTCCAACCTCTACCACTGAGCAAATGAAACAAAGAAAATACCTGAAGGTGCCCACAGACTTACGAAAAAGAGAGAAAAGAAAAAAAAGTATTACATAAAAACCACATGACACTAGTCAATAAATAAATAGATATGGCTGGACTGAAGGGAAAAAAACATCAAGTTTCACAGGGACAATGACAATTCCTAGAATGGGTGTGACCTTTAGAGCTCCTGCCAGCTAGAACCCCACATTAACAGGAAATGCAGCCAGTCTATAGTTACCTTCCAGGGCCAGCTCAACGTGGTCCATCATCCAGACACAAAACAATCAAGGCATGAAACTACTGGAGAATAAATTCCCAAGTTTCAATTCTCTGGGGCATCTTTTCTTTCTGTTACCATACCACCCATCTACTGTAAGTACATAGAACAATCTTGGCAGGTTTGGTAACCTCCTACACACTGGATACTTTTAACAGTTCCTGAAATACATCCTTTGCAGCCATCATTCTCAAGATAATTTACAAAAGTAATGGTTAAAACAAAAAGCAAAAAGAAAGAAATGACCTCCAAAGCTTGGATATCTGTAATGCTGTATGTAAAGAGTCCATTGTACATAGGAGTCAGGAATCCCTACCAAAGTAACTGCCTACAGTAGTGTGAAACTTAGACAAGAAAAATGCAGAAAGCTGGAACTCAAATAAAAGAGCAAAGATAATGAGGTAACATTTGGAAAAGTATGACATGAGTTTAAAAAACATGAAAAAAATAAACTTTTGGGATTTGTCAGTGAGTGTGTGGCAGTTTCTAAGGCTCTCATCAGGCTTTCAATACATCCACAGGTACTTCATGTAAAACTCAACAGTTCTGTTGAGGAACCGAAGGAGAGAGATCCTGAGAAAAGGGAAAGTCTTTTGCTATCAGATGAGCAACTTAAATTCAGTCTAAGCTGTAACCATTCCCATTTCAATTTTTATCATTTTAACTCATACATACTCGGAGAAAATATGTTGTTTTTTTAAAATTTCACACTACAAATGATAATGTCAAGAGAAAAGGTGTAGGGAAAGGCATATAGCAGCTGCAACAACTGTAATTCACCTTATTTATCTACACTAAGTTAAAACCAAAATTAGTATTAGAACAACAAAACTCAGTTGATAGTTTCTCCCAACACCAATCTGCACACTTGCTGCCTTTCCAGACAGATAGTTCTATTTAAAATACCACAATTATTTAAGATTTTGTGCATGGAATGTTGTTTATATAAACGTGTATATTGATATACTGCTGCTGTCAGATTCTCCTCCACAGACAGGATTTTTATTAGCTGCTTGGACACAGAGGTGCAGGGTAACTGATGTGAGGGCCTCCTGGGGGATGTCTGCAACCTGTAACTTGTCCCAGGAAGCACATACTCCCGGAGGAAGCCCTTTATCCCAGACTAACTCACCTAACTGTTTCAAGCTGCTTTTCAGTCTGTATTATTCCCTACCTACACATATTTAGAAAGAAACCATAACACTCTTGGCTGCCAGGCCAATCAGTACCATCACGTTACACACACCAAAAATACTAGGTGGAGGGGCTGTGGGCATAAATCTTTTACCAATAGGTTACATATTTTCATTAAGTTCTCTTTCTTTCATGGGAAAACAAATTCTGGGGCTTACATGAATCAATAGACAGATTTGGGTTTATAACGATATAAACACAGATACTGTTTAAATATTCCATCTTTCCTCACCTCACCCATCCTTCCAAGAGAGTCAGAAAAAAGGTCTTACAGGGCACTCTACACACCATCAAGTTAAAAAAACACAATTTAAAATCAAGTGCATCTTTTGGACAAATCACTAACATAAATCCCATCTTATTGAAAGCAATTATTTATGTCCATCTGTCTCAGCAGAGAACTAGATCGACGGACAGGGCTCTGTGGGTGCGCGACACGCCATTAGAGAGCACAGACACCAACAGAATGCAGACAAAAACTCTGCAGGATTCATTTAACACTGATTTACTGTGACATCCCATGTTTGAAATGGATAGGTGCTTACAGAACCAGTTGAAAGTTAAGGAACTGGTACAATGTCACATCCATACCTGTTTAGGACTTGACATCTCTGTTAGGATAAAGCCGAAAGCATGTAGTAGGTATAAAGGGACTTCCCCCTCCTCAGAATTACTTACATAATTAATCATGCAGGTCATCACATCGTGACAAGCAGCAAAACAGCAAGCATTTGTGACACAGAACACAGTATCAGTTTCAAAGTGATTAGTTTTTGGCTGCGTTACTCACATTAACAGATAACTTCTCTTTGCTGAAAGACCTTGGAATGGTCACATTGCTTTCCCACGTGACTCTTCATCAGAAAAATGATAAACCTGAATTAATCAAAGTGAGCCAGCTACTGTTTTTTAAGGTGAACTTCCAATTTAGAAAGAATAAAAGGACTAACAAATGTAAAGGCACTTTAACCTATTTTCCCCCTTATGATAACATTTTCAACTTCTGGCCTGTCTCATCTGTTACAGGGAATTCCATTACCAGAGGATAAAGGCTGTGCTGTGCTTACCAAACAGAGGCACTTTTAACAACAGTTTCCGAAACTTGGCCTTTTATACTTCAATAGATTGACTATAAAAGCTCCCTGTCAGCTGCCAGTAACATCAATGTCAGTGCTCAAAGGACTGATAGGCTCAATATGAACAATTCTTCCTGCGCTATTAACTGCTTATGGCTTGGCCCAAGTTTTGCAGCATCACTTGAAATGCTGTAAAACAGTATTTCTTCTTTCTTAGGCAGAATTATGCAACATTTAGAGGTGACGCTTAAGGTACTCTCAGAGCCTACAGCACTGGAATGTACAGCTGGCAGTTTCATCATTTATTACAAATGATAAAAAGGTTAAAATTTTGGGGCATTCAGTGAACAGTTTTCTACTGGCCCTCGTCTGGCCTAACCAGAAGTGCAGTCTGGGCCACTGAAGATCAGCTCTGCTCACAAAACACAGTTGTTATCTACTGGTTTCAGCCAAACTAGGAAGCATGATCAAAATCACAGCCAATTCCCTGGATCTTTGGTGTAAATGGATTAATTAGAATCATAGAGCATCTCAAGTTGGAAGGGAC
>VZTU01014240.1:1468-34969 GCA_013400835.1 Zapornia atra | reverse complement strand
GGGGAGGCGGAGGCGGGGGGGCGCGGAACAGTCAGTTGCAATTACCCTTGCTGACGCAAAGTGGAAGAGGACTGCAGTACCCCTGCCTCCCCAGGAGTGACACTGGCCGCTCCCGTGGAGGCCCCGCTGGATGAAGCGAGGCCCGGTGCCAGCGGCAGAGCTGCCGGCAGGGGCCGCCACGGGCAGCCGAACGGGAACCCACCCGCCTCCCGAGCACACCGACGCGGCAGCCCCACCGCAGCCAACACAGACAGTGGCCCTTGCAAACCGGCACCGCTGTAAACCTCTTATAGCACACACGACAACCACACGTAATCACACAAAATCAGGTGTTTAAGATACACGCGGGAGCTGCGGCTTTGTGGGCGGGGTCTGAGGAACAGCGCACAAGCGTGAGCAGAGCCAAGAGAACTATCTGGGATATACAAGGGCACAGAGCTGTACTGGTTTCCCCAGTCAGTATTAAGAGTGTCATTAGATACAGCTTTATGATTGCTAGGACTTTATACTTACTCATCCACTCCCATCAATAAGCGTTTTTGGAATATTCCTGCAGCAATGGAGTAAGTTGGAGAGATATGGATTTGATGGGTGGACTGTTCAGGGGATAAGGAATTGGCTGGATGGCTGCATCCAGAGGGCAGTGGTCAATAGCTCGACATCCAGACGGAAGACAGTGAGAAGTGGTGTTTCTCAAAGGTCTGTATGGGGACCAGTCCTGTTTAATATCTTTATTAAGGATATTGACAGTGGGATTGAGTGCACCCTCAGCAAGTTCACTGATGACACTAAACTGGGCAGTCAGGTTAACATGCCAGAGGGATGGGATGCCAGAGAGACATGGTCAGACTGGAGAAGTTGGCCAAGGTGAACCTCATGAGATTCAGCAAAGCCAAATGCAGGGTGTCCTGCACCTGGGTCAGGACAATCCTCATTATCCATACAGGTTAATAGATGACACGCTGGAAAGCAGCCCTGAGGAAAAGAACTTGGGGATACTCATGGATGAGAAGCTGGACATGAGCCAGCAATGTGCATCTGCAGCCCAGAAGGCAAACTGCATCCTGGGCTGCAGCAAAAGAAATGCGGCCAGCAGATCAAGAGATCTGCCCCTCTGCTCTGCTCTGGTGGAACCCTACCTGGAGTACTGCATCCAGATTTGGAGCCCTCAACACAAGGCTGGACCTGTTGGAGCATGTCTAGAGAAGGGCCACAAAAATGATCAAAGAGCTGGAGCACCTCTCCAGAGTTGGTATTGTTCAGCCTGGAGAAGAGAAGACTCCAGGGGGACCTTATAGTGGCCTTCCAATACCTGAAAGGTGCCTATCAGAAAGCTGGGGAAGAACTGTTCAAGAAGGTATGTAGCAACAGGACAAGGGGTAAAGGTTTTAAACTAGAAAGGGGGGGATTTAGGTTGGATATTAGGAAAAAGTTCTTCAGTATGAGGGTTGTAGATCACTGGAACAGGTTGCCCGAAGAAGTCATGGAGACCCCATCCCTGGAAATATGGCTTGATGGGGCTCTGAGCAACCTGATCTAGTGAAGATGTCCCTGCTTACTGCAGAGAGGTTGGACTAGATGACCTTTAAAGGTCCCTTCCAAACCAATACATTCTATGATTCTATAATTGTTTGATCCTCCCTTCTTCATAAGTGAACAATAAGGATCCCCAATAGTCCTCAATCTGTAGTCACCTAAATAACCGCTATATATAGCAACTTTTTAGATACTCCTCTGACAGTTATTACTGTCCTTATATGCAAAAAAGATCTTTGAGAATTAGCTATTTGTCTTAAGAGAGCTGAGGATTTCTATAAGAAGTTATTTTCATTGCTTGTTGTCATTTAAACTCTTATAATAATTTCCAACTGTATGTGTTGATTAAGCACATCTCCCACACATCCTGATCATGGAGCCGTAACTGTAGGAATCCAAAGCATGCCCTTCAACTAAACCAGCACAAGGGATGAACCAGACACTTCGGTAGAAAGACAGAAGGGTACACCTTCCGCACACATCCATTCTATAATCTGAAGTATCTGACAGAAGCCAAGGTAAAATCTGGCGTGCAGTGTTACTGCCTGCATTATAGACATTTCACCTTGATTATACAGCACAATCATAGAGCATCAATGCACAAGTAGGTTTCTGCACAGAAGAACAGTTTTTATTCAAGATTAAAATATCAATAGGGATTTCAGACTGAAGTCCGTGGTATTTAAGTGGCACTGCCTTGACATACGTGTGTATCAACCTGAGTAACTTGCTGGCAAGCACTGACTTACCCGAAAATTAATGCATTTCTTCTAAAACTACAGAATTCAGACACTTTTAAAAATCCAGCTTTGCTACCATCAAAGTCAATGTGATAGTAACTACAACTAAAGCAAATAAATAATAAAATGTTGATAGCCACTTTTGAAAATTCCACTTAAAGGGTTAAATGTCAGGGCCCAAATTCTGCCAGTTTTTTATTTTACCAATTCAATATGAATATACCTAGCACATATTTGAAAAGGTACAACTTTGAAAAATAAAATACTTTTAAGCACCCATACTTTAAACACTTATTTAACCCTTTTTCACTGACTAGAAACTTCATGTGTGGTCTTTCAGTGAAGACACTATGAGCAAACTAGATGCATCAAACAAGTTCGAAGCTAAAAAAAATCAAAGCATCTTCCAAACCTCTTAAATGATGCTAAAAAGCCATGCAGATTTCCACTGAAATTGAACACACTTTGGAACGCAGACAAGAGTTCATACTACTCCAGAATCTACCAAATCTTTACATTCAAGTTCTTTTTTTTTATTTGCAATTCCTGAAAATAAAAATACATGGGAATCACTGGGCAGAATCTCAGCCTTCTAAGAGACCATCTGTAAACCAGGCACTCCCAGTCCCACGGCTTCACTGCAGGAGGCAACAGAGCCAGGAACCGCACATGAGAGTTTCAATGCAGTGTAAGCAATTCATTAAGGTACAGGCAGTTTCTTTCTGCGTGTGCCTCTCCTACTTGACACAGCCATGTAGACAATGAGAGAGAATGTCTTACTTTTGGATGAGTCAAAACCTTAAAATTTAGTGCAGGTTTTACCTGTCATGCTAATGAGAAGGCTTAATCATCTATGATATTAATACATTCATGTAATTAGTATTCATACACTCGTGAAACCTGTAATTTCTACTACGTTAATATAGTTTTCAGAAAGCTGCAAACAGGTGTCTCAGGAAAACTGAAGGCTTTTCTTAAATAGGCTGAAATGCTTTATGTATTCCCAGCAGATGCTGGATGACAGAGTGGAGAAGTGGAGCTAATGGACAAGAAGAAAGCATAAAGCAAATAATTATAATCTAAGAGACAAAAATTAAGTGAAGTCATCAGCAAAAAGTTATTTAGTTTATTAGCTTCACAACTGTACTTTACAGCTGCCTTGATTAATGTAAGAATTGTTTAGAGTTATTCATTTAAAAGGTGTCTTTTACTTTGTAAAGTATCAGGATCCAAGTCTTCCTAGAAGTCACATCATTTTTTTTATTCGTGTAGTTTAGCTTAAAGTTTTGTCAGAGCTTCATAAATATCTCAGGATATTTATCTGAAAGCTTTTTGTATACTCTCATCTTTATCTTTCCTTTGTGAACTACAAAAATAATTTTGTTTTTCCTAAAGAATAAATAACAACATTCCAACAGACTGGCATCAGAACAGTGTCAGGCGTTTATCTTGTCAGATGGTTATCACCATGCCAATAGTCCAGATAACAGAAGCATGGCTGGTGGTTAAAGATTAATCTTTCCTTGATTTCTTCAGCTGCTTAGCCTTCCTGAAGTCCTATTGAGAGGTATTTCTAACTATTAGAAAGAAAATAACTCTAAGCTAAAAGTCTCCTCTGCAGTGGCTTGTCAACAACAGTGCTCCATCTCATATATGAGCAGTTATCCTGGCTAAACTTCAAAAGCTATTATGTTCACTCCTCCTGTTTAACATGTTTGCATTTACTGACTGCACCAGGCATAGTATTAAAAATGTCCACATTTACCTTCAGTTACCACAACAGCTAGTAGGATTATGCTTGTTTCCACTTGATTTACAAGGCTTGTGGGCTAGCCTCAAAACCAGCTTCATGTGAGAGTAGGGCAAGCACAGCATAAATGGTAGGACTCTCTGGGAAGAACATTTCCGGTAGAGGTGGAAAAACAAGCTGGACTGATAACCCTTCTACCAATTATGGAAGTCCTTATCACTTTAAAAGAGAGCTATCAGTCTTCCAAAATTCAGCACAGTTCATTGAAGACCCTCCCTTAACTTCCACCTAGTTTGTATCACAACCAACTGCAAATTACCGTCAAACTCACAACAGATAATTATAAAACAAAGCTCATAAGAAATCTGAAAGTTTCAGCATCTTGTTCTTTACCCTCTCTATAAGGGGCTCTAAATCACATTAGAAGAAGTGCATGAAGAAATGCAGTCACCTTTAAGGATCTTCAGACCACTCAATTGCCCTTTTATTATTGTGCATAGTTGTTCTTGATAGAGGGATTGTTGGCTTTTTCTTTGCTTTTTAAACAAAAGCACTGTATTATAGAAAAGACTTCCACAAACCCTATAAATAAACTTATCAAACTAGTTGGAGGGGGAGGAAGGGAGAGATTATGACACATTGGATCACAACAGGATAAAAATGCTTTAATCTCTTTAGATTCACATGTTATCCTGCAAATTATAACATTTTAAGAGTAAAAAGGTGGTGGGCAGGGATAATGATTCAAAGGATACCTGCTGAATAGTCACCCAGGCTATTGAGTTTTGATTCCGGCTTTCCGAGGCATCAATAAGACATGGGTGAGGGTAATTGTAGGTTTTACTGAAAATGGGTAAAAACCTTTCTGTTATTAATAGATTCTCGCTTTCATGGTTTTCTAGGTAGAAGCAAAACATTGTTTTAGCTTTCCTTCTCCACTCAGTAAGAGTGAAGTAAAAGAGGAACATACGGCTGAAGAGAAAAGCTTACAACTGCATCAAAATTTCCCCAGGCTAAGAGCCTTACCATTAGTTAAAATTCAGAACTACTGCAGCACTGTTACTAGTAAATGGCAGCTTCATTTACTACCAGAAATTCCATGTAACTCAGCCCAGATAAAAGCAACAACTTGGAAAATCTTAATATACAGTGCACTGATTCACATATGCAATGCATATAGCACTGAAGGAGAAAAGAGGTCATCAGTCACAGTTCTAAAGGCACACCCTAGCAAAAAGTAATAAAGGGATCGCTGTGTGCTTCTCAAATAGGAACACTTAACCCAAGGCATCATTTCAAACAGAACCCAGAACTCTGCTACACGGACTGTCAGTTGGTTTTGCCATGTTAAGCTATGTTAACATGTACATGTGTATAAAAACCTCTAAGAACAAGCATGAAAGGAGAGGTCAATCAGTGCAGAATCAGTGCCTATCAGTCAATCAGTGCCGAAGCATACAAGCCAAGAATGGTAAGAATGCACCATAATGTGCATCCCAGTTGGTAACACAGGTTTCATTCTTAAGCTCATTCTTCCAGCTTTGCAGGGCACTGGAAATATGCACATACCTTCTTAAGACATATTTTCTGCATGCTCATCAAGGAAACCAGGTAACCCCACTATACTCTTCTAATTCAGCCCTCAAGTTAGGCACACACACAATGCATTGCATCAAGCCCATTCATCTCCAGCACTGTTTGCTGCCACTCAGTCAGAATATCTCATTCATCTATTCAACTTCAGAGCCATTCAACCCTGATCTGCCAACTCCCTGCATCACTGGCCAATGGATTCTCTTCATACACTTGTTAGGTCAAAGACTGTTTAAGTCACAGGGTATAGATCTCCCCCTAAAACCTGACTGCGTAAGACCATTACTCATCAGTGAACAACTGTTCTTTCTCTTTATTCACGGATATTTCCTCATCCCCATGGCAGCCAATATTTTTTTGTTGTAGTAACACCTCCTGTGCTGCAGTAGTTTCAACAGCTAATTAATTGCCTTGGAGAATCTCCCGCTTATCCTAATTCTTGGAGTGTACTCCTAGGTAAAGTAAACCACATCCAGCAGGCCTGTGCTCTGTTACCACAAACTGGCAATGAACAACATATTATTGCAATTTTAAGGGAATACTTATAAGATTTTCTTTCTAGTATAGCACGTTTTCCGCATTTCACCACAAGTACACTGAGTACTTCACATACACATGTATGTGAAGTATCTACATACACATGTATGTGCATGTGTAGGGCAACGGACTCACACTGAACTGATGCTTCAGCTGTGCACTGGGGAGGGAAAGTAAAGTTCAAGTCTGAAGGGGAACACTTACCGTGACATTGTACATTAGTTTATTCCCACTCCCCCAGGAATAGACTTTTGACTTTAACCAAGCACGAGTTACATTTTTATCTGATTTTTTGTTTAAACTGTTTTACACTTGCCATTTAACCCAATGAGTACAGAGGATATTTCTTGTTATTTGTTAATACTTGCACAGAAGCACTAATTCACAATAGGACGATGAAGACAACAGGAAACTAATAAAGGGACATCATGCTCCATATATAACTTGGGGGTTTGCCAGGAGGTGGGGCAGCTTGGCAACTAGCTAAGCATTGGCTTCAGGTGTTGAGAAATTACTCTGTTCATCACTTGTTTTATATATTCATTTATCATCATTATAATCTTCCTTTTCTGTCTTATTAAACTGTCTTTATCTCAACCCAAGTGTTTTACTTTTTCCTTTTTGATTCTCTCCCCCATTCCACTGGGAGGAGAGGGAGTGAGTGAACAGCTGTGTGGTTGTTTTAACTGCTGTCCAGGTTAAACCACAACAAGGTCCTAGCACAAAGATATAGGTATGTGGTTTCAGGATAAACCTGTTCTAAAGTTTAAAGACTGCTAAAATGGCCATTGTGCTTGCCCCCTGCGTCCAGCTATGTGCCCTCACCTCTATTTTTGCACATGGTGTTTAGTGATTACCTGTCCACATTGCGGTTTTAACTCTTGACAGAGAATTAGCCCGTAAGAAAACTTAAAACCCCACTACTGCAGTTACCAGATCTGACACAGAGGTGAATGGGGTAATGCATGTCCAGGGATCATGGAGGCAGTATAAGGCCACTCTCTTGGGAACAGACTACTGCCTTTCAATTGCATTAGACAAACATAAAATCGCACTGTTAATCACTATGAATATACTCAAAGGGTTCAAAGGGCAAGGGACTCTACACACATCTAAAATTGCTGTTTACCACTCAAGAGCAAGGCACATATCGTTACACAAGGGAAACACCTCAACTCCTGAAGCCATTACCGACATTAACCACACGCAGACGTCTTTACACTCTAGGGCACTCGAATGCACTCAATATCCTAAAGACCCTGACTAAATTAAAATATCTAAATCCTTACTATTCCTACCCTCTGCCTCTTCTACCTAAAGATGCCGTCCTCTGAAGTAGCAGTTGCTGAAAATGACAATGCTTTAGCTTACACTCCCAGAAATGTAAACTAATAATGCCTCCACACATTCCACCAAATTAGGAGCTAGAGGAAAGTGAAGTACCCATTCAGTTTTGCTGCCTTTGATGAAGGGAGCTATAACCTCTCAACAAGGACCACTACAGATTTCAGTTGAGAATATCCAGCATAGTTTTATACTAGCACACTGTTTAAAAAAAATAGAGGTCAGAAGATGCTAACCAACCTAAATGACACTGGCAGCATAAGGCCATAAAAACCAGAAGGTAAAGTAAAGAGAAATTACTTTAAGGGTTAAACTTTTAAATTAAATTTTCCTAAACATAAATATCCTAAGTTATTTTAAACATGACTAGAATGAGGCCCATAAATCTCGCTGACATAAGCCAGGAGTAGAGGCCAACACAAGCCTCAAGTCTTGCTTCCTGTATCTGGATTCCACAAATTTTCAGCTCTCTGCAGTGCTTAAACTCTAGATACAGTTTTTTCATTTACTTTGGGCCCTAAAAATGCAAGCATCTTTACTTGCCACCTTCCTACCTGAGTCTCTAATGTCAATGAAAGGCTTTGTGAAATCTGACTTCAGGACAATAAATGTGTGATGTACTTCCTCCAAGCAAACATTTAAGAAAATACTTAAAGACCCAAATACAGACTGATTCACTCCCTGACTGTCCCTTAAATAATTAGCCTTTTAGCCAGACAAAGTACATCTTGTATGCTGAAGTAAAACATCATGTTCATTATTTGGTAGAGTGCAGAACTATCCATGAAATACTTGGTAGGACTCCTCAAAGCTCTTCTTTCTGGTGGTTTTACCCTGGCTGAAGGCCAGATGACCACTAGTGTCACTCTATCATTCCCCTTTTCAGCTGGACAGGGGAGAAAATAGATATTGAGAGGCTTGGGAGTCAAGTTGACAGGGAGAAATCATTCAGATATTAGGCTCCACAGGGAAGACAGACCCCTCTGGAGCAGTGGGGTTTCACTCATGGGAGACAGTCCCCCATGAACTTCTCCAATACACTCAGACTGCCCTGAAACCCCATGAACCCACCCATCCTCGATCAGCCCCTTTTATGGGGGTTTGATGTCAAGTGGTGTGGAAAACAGCCTGGGCCAGCTCGGCTCACGTGTGCTGGCTTCTTGGGGAAGTGAGCTCTGTCCTAGCTGGAACCATGACACCTATCTATAACCACGTGGTTGTGCTCAGCTACTGCGTGGGGCTGAACCATGACAGTAGGACATAGTCAAAAGCTATAATCCTGCCTGAGAAGGGATGCTGGACCAGATGATCTTCAGAGGTTCTTTCCAACTTCAACCACTTTGATTCTGTGATTTCAGTTGGAATGGGGGTATTGCTTTGGAGCAGACATAGAGGGTATGCAGAAAAAATTCAATGTCAGAAACAAAATCGCTGTTGATAGACTTTAGCACTTGCATACCCCTTTCAACATACAAATTGTGCTCACCACCTTACTTCAGACCCAAGTACTCCTGTACCTCTCATTAAATCCAAAGAGGTCTTCTATTGACTTGAATTGGATTAGGAATCAGTATGCAGAAGGTTACATTTGAAGCTCTGTAAGGTTTAAGAAAGAAATGGAAAAAAATTAACCATCCTTTTCCCTTTCTCAGACAGATAAGGAGAGAGAAATGCCTTGCCAAAGGCAAGGGCATGATAAAAAGTGAAGGAGCTGCCTGACTCCTAAAATCCTTCATCTTTCATACTATGCTTTGTGTCCCTAACAAAAAAAAAAAAAAAGCAGGATTCTAAATGCTCTCTGTATATTCATGTCAAATTCCAAATTCATCACAATCCTTCTAACAAATCCTCTTCCAGAACATGCCCCAAAGGACTTGTATTCTTATCAGTCTTTATTAGGGCAGAAAGTTTACCTGCTTTACCTGACTTAACAAATGGAAGGGAATTGACTCTTACTTCCTTTGGGAGACAATCAGGATCTGTGAGGTAAAATTAAAACACCTCTTTTCAGATTCATATCTCTAAACACAGAACTGTAAAAGATGGCTTATTCTAACTGAACATTTTATCTCCTTCACTAGCTTTACTGTATAGCAAAGAGAAGAGTTCTCTCCTGTTGGAAAAACCTCATTATTAATTTGTCCATAAGCTAATCATTTGGAAAGATTAAAGAGAATTACAAATTAATTAGTTTAATCCTGTAAGAGCCACAAAAAGCATACTAAAAACTGTGAAGGATTGACACATTATTCATTGTGGATTGGTGAACTTCTTTAGTCCTCAGTGTTGCAGTTTGGTGTAACTGTGCTGCTTCAGTGGCTCTTGTAAGCTGCAGTTACAGCTTTCTGCAAGTCCCATATTTTGAAAACACTGGTACATTCAAGGCCAAATTTGAGACTAAGCCTATCAGAGCTGGTCACAGCGCCTCTGGGAATCACATATAGGAGAAAAAAAACTGCTGGCAGGCGCACTTTGCCTCCAGAGCGGGAGTGAGAAGATGTAACAAGCTGCACAGACGCCAAGGCCAGGCCCGGAGGAGGGGGGGGATGAAGAATGTGAAGAGAAAGTTTCCCCTGCAGCTCGTAGTGGAGTCCATGGTGAAACGGGTGTCCCCCCGAAGCCCATGGATGAGGACGGGGAGCAGAGACAACTATGCCCTGTGAAGATTGATCCACGCCTCAGCAGGTTTGCCAAGGGACTTGTGACTTTGCGGGGGACCAGGCCGGGGGGTCTGGACCCGGATGTCAGCACCCTATGGAGGGGAGAGTCCTGCTGAGAGGCCTGTGGTGAGGAGATGACTCCCCGATAGAGAGGACTCACGCTGCAGAAGGTCGTGGACACGACTCTCGCGTGGGTGGGACCCCACGGTGCCGCAGGGGAAGGGGGTGTGTATGTGGAATGCCCCCCCCCCCCCCAGCTGAGATGGAAGACAGCTTGGGAGGAACGGACTGAAACCCCTCACTCTCCATTCCCTGCCCCCCCTGTACTGCGAACGGGAGGGAAGAAGGGAGCAAATCTCTGATTAAAGTCATGAGTGCGGAGAGGCGAGGGGTGGGGGGGGAGTAGAAGTGATAAGATCTGGGGAAGAAAAGCAGCTTGTGTGGGACCGCCGGAACCCCACTGCCCATTCCCTGCCCCTCCCCGCGCCATGTTGGGGGGGGAAGAAGGGAGTAAAATCGTGATGAGTTTTAAGTTTGCTAAGAAGGGAGGGGTGGGGGGAAGGTGCCTGAAGACCTGGCCACTTCTTATCTCGTTCCGGTTCACTGGGTGTAGTAGTTGTAGTAAGTAGTAATAAATCACTTTTTTTTTTCTATCCTTTATTCTGTGCTGCGTCTGTTTTGCCCATTGCACTAATTGGAGAGTGATCCCTCTGTCCTTATCTCAAGTCCTAAGCCTCCCAATATCTATTTTCTTACCCTTTTCGGCTGAAGGGGGGAGTGAGCAAGTGGCTTGGTGGGTATTTGGCCTTTGGTTAGGGCCAAAACCAACACACTCAGTTAGGCAACTAAGCGCAAAACTGTGATTTCGTTTTTCTATACAAGAACCACCACCCTTTTCATGCCTGAAACTACACACTAGTCAGGCACGGTCATCATCAAGTGTTCTGGCATATCCAACTGTATGGGCTTGAATTGATCCAGCTCATTTATGTCCAATGAGGCCACGGACATATTTTCTAGCATGTTGGTTGATGCTGAATCAAATCCTAGAGACACAAGCAACTATTTCATTGCATCAAGACTGAAGGTAGGAAGAGAGGGATGAGGAAGAGGGAAGGAAGGGAAGGGTGGGACGGGGATATGTTCTGCCAGAGGACAGTAAAACCAGCAATAGCTTGTCACAAATTTTAGTTAAAGCATTAATGAAGGGTTTCAGTGGACTGAGGCTGACTACTCCTCCTTTTGCAAAACTGCTACTTCTAGTAGCATTATATAAGCAGTATAGTCAGCAAGTGTAGCATATTTAATTCCACCTGTTGATTTCTGCACTTGTGTCAGAGCCAAAGACAAGTAAGCACTAGAACTTTTGAATTTTTAAACAGAAAAAAGTTTCAGAAAGAGTGTGTTTTTCACTACAGATACCTTCTAAAAATGTTTTGATGTCAGAATTGTAGGAATTCTGCTCCCTTATCACTTAAACTTACAGCAGCAAAAAAGTCCTGACTGTTGATCTATAACACGTAGGAATTTGCTGAACAGTAAATTGTTTTTCAAGCAATAAACAAGTACCAGCAAAACTCTCATATCAGTTTGAATCCATAATTTCTTGTATGGTTATGTAAAGAGGGTATTGGAAATAATCCCTTTATAATCATCCTAAAAGTTGCAAGTCATGACCCAAGGTCCTGCTGTACCATATCAAGAACACACAGGTACTAGGAAAAGCATTATATTCAGAAAGTATTACAACAGCTTACCACACTGGGAGACATTCCTGTTCGTGACCTCTAATCTGTCATGGAAGCCAGGACTCCTGCCAAGTCCTTCCACATCTACATCAAGGCTGGTGAAGCCATTTACTTGATTTCTGTCCCTGGTCACAGTGTTAATGCGGGTCGGGATAGGTTCAAATGTAGGGTCTAACTCCAAGATCAGCCTGTTCAGTTGTTCAATGGATTGATCAATATCCAAAGTTGGAGAAGCTGGCAAGTCCCCTGTGTTCTGTCCTAGATCCAGGCCATTTGTATCCCTCTGAGGCACTGGCCTTGACTTAAAACTCTCAGCACCAGCACGTTCTGCAGTTTCAACAGCACCTGGCACGCTTCCTAGCCCCCTCTGCACAGCTTCTCTGCTGCTGAAACCACGTGTCGGGGTGTCTGGGACTTGGGACTGGCTCTGGACACTGCCCGAGTTCTCCACAGTGTTATGAATTCCAACCCTAATTTCATTCTCTGGGGCAAAACTGTATTGGTGAGCAGTGACCATCTGCTGCTGACGTACCCAGGTCTGAGTAGAGTAGTTACTTGGGCCATAGGCTTGAGGCTGGGGTGAGACGGAAGGATTTTGTTGCAGTCTCTTAGTTGACTTTGGTTCACTGCTTCCAAATGATCTCTCATAGAGGGGATCCACACCAATTCCCAGGTCTGGAGCAAAAGCACTGTGATGCTCTTCCCCAGTGTTACTTCCAAAGCCATCTGAAAGAAGTGAGTTCTGGCTGCTCTTGTGGCAACTAAAGTTCCCTAGGTGGGCAGAGTGCTGCCCTTCTGAGGAAGACAAGGTTCCAATGCTGTCCACACTGTGAAGGTCATGATTAGGCATTTCATCATCCAGAATATCAGTCTCCCTGTCCTTCAGTTTTGTGTCTCCATTCACATGAACTTGAGCTGGCACTATGTGGCGAGTTCCACTGTACTTGCTCCGAGCATCAGTCATATCCTTAGTGTTGCTGACAGAATCCTCCAGACCAAAGCCACTAAGTAGCTGGTCCAGTTCTGCCTTCTCTTGTGGGCTCAGACCCCGTTTGACTCCTGGCACAAGGCACTCCTCAGTCTTGTCTGTCCTGATGGAAGCTGTTGAGTGTCCTGAATCACTGCTGACAGACAAGGTATGATCACTGTGATCAGGACTGCCAGTCACGGGAACACCCTGAGCAACACCAGGGATGCTGCTGTCTGAAGAGCTCTTCTTTCTCACTTTTGCATACAGACTGCCATCAATGGGACCCTGGGTATGCAGCACTGTGGAGAGAAAAGTAACAAGGAAATGGAGAGAAAAAGACATGGCATTATATAAGGGCTTTGACTGGTGTCATATCACATGAGAGAAGTTCTGCTAATAGCAGTGGTATTGTTTCTGAAAAACTGAATTGCCTCTACAAATACAGCATCAACCCATGACACTATCTTCTTTTACATTTCCATTTATAACAGTTTTCTTGATGGAAAAATAACATGCCATTAATAGCTCAAGAAGAAATACAGGTCTCTCTTTTTATGCTGTTTTGGATACATCTTTGTGGTTCCACAAACTCTTCATACTGATCTGAGGACTTAACACTATTACAGTGCTAAAAATTTGAGAGGTAGCTGTTATGCATTCCATTCAAAGCAAGAACGGTAGGAACCTATCAGAAATACTTGCCTTGAACATATATTGTTCAATTACCAGGTCATCCATGTCTACTTGATGGTCTAACTACACTGCAAAGAATCATTTACTCCTTTTCTTGGTGGTACAAGGTAAAAACAGGCCTTCAATCTGACCTGCGGTCCTTGAAATATATATAAGGCCTCTTTACAAAGGCATGAACAAGGAAACGTTAAGACTATAAAACTTCTACCAGTGTGGAGAATCTGGTATGGATTTCAATTTTAATAAGCAAGGCCATAATCCCTTAAAAATCAGAATACAACTCTTTCCTTATCAGTGATTGGAAGAACCTAACTGTAATTCTGATCTCTGAGGTAACTCAACTAAAATTTATGAACAACAAGTCAGAATAAGTACAGTGTAGAACTTTCCTTTCTGTTAGAACATCTGTAGAAAATACAACAATTTTGCAGGAAAATGTATCAACTAAGTTTACGAAGACTGGGTGTTGAGAACAGATAAATTCCTGCTTGCAGTTATGTGAACACAACTTAGCATGCTTCACTGGCATCAGCTATGCACGTAACTGTGTGAGCCAAGCTTCATCTTTTGACAGGGCTAATAAACTCAAGTGGAGGGCTTCACTGAAGTGAATATATTGCTTTTGATCCCAGAACTGTTACTGGCTTCTTGATGCTACCGGCTACTGCTGCTTCTTCATGTCTCAAGACACACATCCTATATTTTTTAATCTGATATATTGATTTTCTTTCATGCTAAAGCCAATAGCCCATCTAAATTATTTCTTTCCAATAACCAGCAAAACATACAGCAGAAAGTTAAGAAAATCACAGCCTGAGACTAAAATCTCAGCCTTAGAATTGTCTTCCACATCCTTACTTCTACATGTTTTATCACATATGTAATATTTTAGATAATATGCTTTACTGCCAACAGGAATCACATAAAATATATACTCATCACCAACAAACACAAAACACATACAATATATAAAATACAAACACATACAAAATGGGTAAAGTTGGAAAAGAATGTGGTTTTGCTTCCCAGAAAAAACCCAAACTAACAAACTTGAGCAGATTTTCATATACAAACAGGAAGTAAAAAATCCAGTTGAGCTAAAAATACTACCGTGAGAATAATCTCTTCCATGTTATTTCAGCATTATCAACACTAGCAATGGACAAACCCCAAAACACTGAATACAGCAATTTCCTTCTGGAATGTTTTAAAACCTCCAAGATCTCATTTTAATTAATCTTATTTTATCCAAACCACTTTTTCCTCTCTCTCAGAGCTTTTTAAAGCAAAGAGACAAAGGAGAAGAAATGAAGTCACATGGGAGGCACATTCTTATGATGGTTTATTCGACTTGTTTGTCCAACTCCCACACACATCACACAGGTTAGACCAACCCAAAGTAGATTATGGGTTCTTATCCAATTCTGAAAATGAATACAATTAATTCTGTTTCTTATGGAAAGCTTCAAGAGTAAATATTCCTACTGTCTACCTAGCCAAGAAAGCCAAGTGAATAGTTCTACTTTCAAAGGATTTAATGCTCATTTACCCCAAAAAATTGTATTAAGCAAAAGTTTCTGAATGACTTTTCATACCCATAGTCTGACAATGTCCAGTAATTAAAAAATCAGACCATTACAATTTAGGAACAGGAAGATTTTAGTCAACAGTAACCAACAGTTTAGTCTGTATCTGTGGAAGTTCCAGAATTCAGAGAACAATGGAGACACCAATGCATTTCAACATCAACTCTACCGCAGACTTTCAAAATACACTTGAAATAGCAATGTGATTATGAAGCTTCCAAACTAGGAAGATTTTCTAGGAAATACCATTTTAGAAAAAACATTGTTTAGGAATTGCACCCACAGTGGCAATGAATCCGTTGGTTTATAATGGCAAGAAAAGTGGTCTGGTTGGGAAAAAACCTCATTATCAGACACACTGCCAAGTTTCCATTAGTTAAGATACTTATACACTGGAGGTTATATATGAGAGATTTAATAGATTTTAGCTAATAATTAAAGTACATTATTTTTTAAGGTTTGGGTACTATTTATTGTCTGTTCATTTTAATTGTTTTGATGCCTCGAAAATCCAGAAATAAAACTCACTAGCCTTGGTGACTATTAAGCAGGTATCCTGGGCACACAGGGGATCGCTCCTCCTAATGTGTACATGCAAAAGACCAAAATATTCCTTTTCAGAACAAGTCATCAGGCTAGGGTAAAAAGAAAGCAATTCTGTTGTCATCGAATTTCTTTATGGGCAATGTCTTATGCTCAAGTTTATAATGTGCAAATTGCACAATGAAAAAGGCTGCTATATGCATGACACTGAATGTCTGTGTACAGATACTGAAGGAGAATATTTATTAAAAAATACCACATTTAATATAGCCAAATGACAGTTTCTCACCCTCTTTCATGCTGTGATTTCTCATAGGCTCTCACTACTGATAGGTCAATGAAGCACACCTGGTGTTTCATGTGGAATTATTTAAAACAGTTACCATCATAAATTGCAAAAAAAAAATAAAAATCCAAGAACCAACATTAATAGTAACCATTGGGTGATTTTTTTTTCTGTGTGCTTAGTTTTGAGTTTAAAAACTAGAGAAGAAAACAATGCAAAACTGCTTTGTTTCGAATAGTTGAATATCCTATCTCAAAATAGACTTGAAGAGGTCACAGGTCTGAACTGGAACACAGTTCAGTAAATACAGGAGTAGTGCCCTTGAAGCATTAAAAAGTCTTCCTGTCTGACTTACCTGTTACCAAAACTAGGCACAGGGCTGTAAATCCAAACTCAGCCATAAATACCTCATACCAGATGAAACATTCTAGCACACTGATTTGGTTTGCCATGCAGAACTGTTTAGTACAAAACCTGTCAAATTCTCAAGTACAGCCATGGAAGCAATGAAAAAACCTTTGTGCATTTCCCTCCACTAGCCCCTCCCTGTACCATCACACAGTGCCATCCATCCAAGCAGAGCAACAGGAGTACAGACAAGATGGACAGACCATCAGTGGACTACTGATCTGAGGGTCTTGCACATGTGCACTCTTGTACGGTTCAGAGATAACCCTGCCTAGTACTTCTTCTACTAATAAAAAATTACCAAATTTATTCTGCATGTTGGCCAGAATGCTGAGCAACCACAAACTATTTGAGTGTCTCCCAACTGCGAAATCTACAGCTTCTGTTCTGAAAAAGATATGTAAGTTTAGCTTACCAGTATCACCTCTACTTAAAATTACGCCACTTCATTTGGAAAAAAAACTAATCAAAAAAGCACCAGAAAAAGAAATACAAACAGTAAACATACAGTCACATAAGTAGATTATGTGTCAAGAATTGTTCATGTCCCCTCTTTACATTTCCATTTGAAAAAAAGAGGTTTTCGAAGAAAGTCAGGTGTTTTTTATTAAACATCTATACAGTATCTCTACAGAGAAATTGCACAGTGTACAAAATTAATTACTGAATATATTTTAATGGTGTTAAGAATTAGCACTATTGGATATAAATATCACAACAGCTTTCAGTAGAGGATGGTATTTTGGTTGCTTGTGATCTTTCTTTGCTGTTTACTTTTTAAGTAGGCAAACAAGGTCACTCAGGTGCTTCTTTCCATTGGATGTTAGTTGAATACAACAGCTTTACAATATTCAGGAGTTTGCTGGGGGGGTTGTTGTGTTTTTTTCAATTTCTGAACAATTTGCATTTCTAACAGACTGTTCCTTTTCATACTGCATTTACATATCGGTACAAAGCTTGGACTTAATCTACTTCAGAATTCTGAAATATCTTTTAAGTAAATCTAAAAGCATCTTTTTCTGATAAATGTAAAAGTTAAATGGCTGGTTTTGAACTCTGAAGCAATGCCAGTTTTGATCTGAACTACAGTTTGTAGTTACTAAGAAGTTACTGTAAAAAGTTTCATGTTTCTCTGAATAGTTACCATTAAGTGGTTTCAAGGAGGGGTTTAGGAATGTTTTAGACAAGTAAATCAGATGAAAGGAAGAAAAATTTTGCTACAGGAATTTCTCCCTCCCCTAACCTGTCACGTAGAAGAATCAAAATGTCTTCTTTGCAAAGTGAGCTTTTCAAAAATATTTAACAGTATGGATCTCTACTATGCTTAAGAATGGCATCTGTACTCATTAGAAGCCTGACTGAAGGAGAGTACTACTGGAAACAAGAGTCTTCCTGGGACTTTTCATAGGGTTTGGGCTCAGGAACAAAAATTTATTTAGAACAGAATTTGTTTAGAACAAAGGCAGCAAACTGAAAGGTTCATGGCCAGAAGAGGAAAGCTTACACATATGAGTCTGTACATGGAAAACACCTCATTTTTGTGAGGAAACTCAATCTGATCTGAAGCTTCAGCCACTGTAACCACGTTTTTGCTACTGTACAGTTCCTGTTAAAAATAAAATATCTGAAATTTTAGATTCTCCTAAGATGACAAGAACCACCTTGTACAAGAACTGATGACTGTGAGCTCTCCGAACTTCCCAATTACTACATGTACTAATGAATCACACAGCCCTGTCAGAACTCAACACATTGCAGAAGGGATGATGTCTGTAGCACTAGCACCTCTGAAATAACTTGTCACCATAAAACTGGCATCTAGCTTTTGTGTCTCACCCTGTTACCTCAAGATTGTTGCTATGTGAAATGCCAGTGGATAAAAAATTCTGAACAGCTGTGGACATCAATACTATCTTATTCAACATTAGCCTAACTGTGTGCATAACAAAGACAACAAGCCAAGGTATACCACTTATTAATAACTTCACAATGAAGGAAACTAGTAGTTTGAAATATTTTATACACCCTGCATTATTATCCAATATATGCAGCTTGTCTAAATTGGAAAGAAATGCATATATGTGAGAGGATAACCAAGGACTAAACAAGAAAACCATTTACCAGGATTCCCAGTCCTGTAAACCAGTCCCAGTCCAAACCATTTAAAGTGAGAACCCATCTATATAAAAAAAGGCATTTAAGCTGCACAAGGGAAACATAATCAGTAAAGCACGGGATCTAGATGTCCTAATCAGGTATCCATGTTTGAAAGTCTAGTCCAGTGCCAAGCTTCAAAAATCCCTAAGGCAATTTGTCAAAGAATTGGCTCCCCAAACAAAGGTTTACCTGGTCATCAGTAGGATAAGTGAGCCTAACAGAAAGTACTTTGGGTATTTATGATCAAACTTGAGAAGGCGTATTTTTGTAGGTCTACAAGTGAAGCAAGAAACATGCTTACTTTTGATTGGGAACTTAAAAATGTATACAGTATTGTTAGACTGCACAAGGAAATACCTCTGACTGTAGGATAAAATAGTTTAATTGCAACTAAACCATTTTGCTCCAGAATGCAGCTGCCTGTTTAGAAACCTGTAATAGTCACAAAAAATCTATCACTCTACATTATAAACAAATGAGAAAGAATGAGAGTCACAGCTAAATAAAAATCTAGATGCCCCTGAGGAGTCTGGATATTTGAACTTGCAGCTCCTGATCATGAAAATCCAATGGATATTACACATGAGAAATTTAAATTCTTTTCAAATTTATACAGTTGTAGGAGAGCATTCTTAGATTAATGTGGTGTGGTTTTAATTCAATTCTGACCAGCACTTACATGTAATTACTTAATCTAGCAAGGTTTACTAAAAAAAAAAAAAATCCTGGTGTGTGATGCTGAATAACGTTATGGGTAAAACTCCGTTAAAATTTGTCACTGCAAGTCCAGTATAAATAATACAACTTATTTGAGGTAAAAAAGGTCATCTCTGCCTAGATTTCTTCCTCTTGAATTGATTTAAAAGAAACATGAAATGTATTATGAGGCAAAAATCAGTTTTATTTTAAAATATAGCATTTTTGCCCAGGGGGAATTACATACATGGTATCACACTCTGTTGACAGAGTCAGCATTTATAGAGTACATGTACCCATCAGTGGTTTTACCCAAATGTTACACTGGGCAGCCTGAAATAGCTTTCTGAACCAGTGTAACCCAGAGAATACTTCGATCTGACTTATTTTAAATTGAAATAACGACCACAAATCCATCTCCAAAGGTTCAATGATATCATAGTAGAGAATATGCAAATAGGCAAAAGAAATAAAAGATTTAGATTCTTATTTATGTATACATACATAAAAAATAGATATATGTACATTATTTATATATATGTGCTCTCTATAAACTACATATTAAAACCTATATATAAAAACATCTAAATTATATATATAAATTACATATGTATATAGTTTATTTGTTCATAAAAACAGGACAAATAAACTATTCAAATACTATAAACCTTCATTTATATTCTACCTTCTTCTAAAGCATAATTTTGGAATACCCCTGTACTAAGACTTTCAGACTTCACTTTACTCTGGTCTTCATCCATGTTTTCCCAAAAAAAGTGACAGACAACTGCCAACCTGAAGCTATGCATATATAGACAGGAAACATTTTTGTATGAAGGAAATGAGAAAATATACTAGCAATGCAAAACTTTATTCTGTGCACCTTTCTAAGTAATGGTATTGCAGAGGCCATATGCATTCAATACCTCATGCACATTTCTTCCACGGAAGCAACACTCTCTAAAATGCAGGAGTAACACAGCTGTCAAAAAACAAGGGACTTTCACAACAGTGAAGACTTAAATAATGCTGGAATTCAGAGAACCAATCCAAAGGGCCCCACTTGCAGCCCAACCTCTCCTTCCCAGGGGCTGTTCCAACACCCTGAAGTGCCCAGGCTGAAGTCTGACAAAATTCCCACACTGAATCTGAATTACACACATAAAACCGTTCAGGGACTCTTCTAAATGAAAGCTCAGAGCAAAGGGTAGGTATGAATTTTCACTCCCATACCTAATACACAAAGAGCAACTTATATAAAAATTAGGAGCTGAAATACCAAGACATACCAAATTCAGTGGCTTCCTTCCAAGCCTGTTTCCTGGCACTTCCCTCCTTGAAATTCAAATGCCCACAGACAGGTTTGTGAGTTAGAGAGGTTTCAGTCTTTCAGCTTTTTGGCTTGCCCCCACAGCAATCCCCTGTCCATTCACCACTTGTGAAAACATAGAAATGTAAGCCAGCTAAGTAAACGCATATACCACAAATTCAGCAAGAGACGTTCTGACCCAGTCCACCTGAACAAAAAGAAGGTTGCAAATGCACAAACCTTTGCACACTGTACCCTTCTTCATGTTGCAGCAGGAAACATTACAGGAGATTTGGATTATTTTTTTCAACTTCATAAATAAATATTTCTACCTTCGGGCAAACCTGGACAAGCCCAGAGCTGCATTCCTTCAAAGCTGAAGTGTGCTTGTCTTTTCCTTTCTCCCAGCCTAACAAACACAGGCCCTCATTCCCTGCAAACTCTTCTCATAGAATTCCTATAAAACCCATCCAGAAATACATGTGGTTTGTATTTCCATCTCTTGAACCACAACAAAGCTTCTTACCTCTTTACTAGGCACGATCAGGAACTTTCTGCAATAGTCAATCATTGGCTCGTTTAGATCAACTAATATTCACACTTGCACTGGCGAAACCTTGCACTGAGGAAAGCCACAGCTAGGGCAAGCACACCGGTTTAAAAAGCCAAGAAATGTCTCTACTCCTGCTGTTTTGAGTCGCAGCTGCTGTTCAAGCTCCTGGAGGTAAATGGTGTTGCCGAAGAAGCATGAGACTTTCATCAGCCAGAAAAAGCAAATGAAAATGTAAACAGAAGAGAAGGGCCTGAGGGAACAATCAGGTTCAATGAAATCTGAACTGTTGGAGCCAAGGAGGAGCAGTAATGTGTTGGCTGAAAAGGTAATTCAGTCAGCTAGCTATTTCCTTACAGTGTTGCTTTGCTCAATCTGTTTCAATATCCAAATTAGGCTGAGTTTCAGCTCCCGGATCATATGGCCACACACTTCTGATTGCTTGCCTTTGATGTCTTTTTCTTTTAACAAACAACTTTTAGAAAATGTTGCTCTTCCACACTGACCAATCAGGTCAGATACTCACTCATATCTGTAAATTACTGGAGTTATCAGGCAAGAAAAGATTTCTGCAAGTCCTGCAGCAATAACGCTTATTGTTACATAGCTGCTGCTGCTTTCAAGCTCCCAAACCCCAGTAGATTTGACCCCTTCCCTGTGTGGTATGAATCAGCTCAAACTGGGTAGCTAGCCTGTTAGTGAACTAACAGCTGTATCTCACCTCATGACAGCCCAGAAACTTTAGCTCTCTTATTACAAATGTACGCATGATTCACTACCAGACAGCCATGCCCCTAACAACAACACTCATATATTCCAAGGACTGTAAACACCTTAATTCTCAGTTGAACAAAGGATAAAAGTGGCTCTTGCACCCACAAAATAGATCTACCTGTTTATTGCTTATGAAAAAGTCCTAAGTTCCACCTTAACTCAGAAAGTACACCTTTTTCTGTTCAACGCTGCTGTTTTTGTAAATCATGAAGTGGCTGCACATTAAAGCAGCAGGACTCTGACAAAACACAAGCTATGCCACAGTGCTTTCCCAGAACCAGAGAGCTGACTCTCTCCTCTTGGACGACTAAGGATTGCTTGCAAGCTGCTTCAAAGATACAGAAAGAAACAAAAAGGTATGTTCAAAACTCTTGATGCAAACTAATGAGTCTCACTTAAGGTGCAAATTTAGCTTTGATCTCATGGTATTTTGTTTCTCTGTGAGGATAAAAACCCACTGTATTCCTTGTTTCAATTACAGGCCTCTTTTTCTCTGCACATGGATGCTAGTGATCACGGATCATTAGCCCTCAGCATTCCTGAACACAGACTGAGGTGCAACACCAGCAGCCAGATTAGTTAGATAACCATAAGACACCTAGACAAGGTAGTATCAGCTCTGCAAAAATTAACTTCTCCTATAGATAGTTTGCCTGAAAATGATTGAGACAGATCACCATGCTGCTGAAATTTTATCATTCTAAATAGCCTTAGTGGTCCTCCACACAAATACCTTAAGAACACTTTGGTAACTCAGACAAGTACTGTATAACTACAGGTTAAATCTATCCATGGATGTGTTTAGAAAGATGTTCTCAAACTTTATCACTCAACTGGTTTCCAGGCTTTCTAGGATACATCACCCTCTGAAGTGGGTACTTCTGGTTGTGTGCACGTTCCCACATCTGAGAACCCTCAGATTACTGGTAGTGCCAGTATAGTCCAATTCAGGTATGGAACATTTACATTCTGGAACATTTACATTCTGTAAGCTAGGCTACAATAGATACCTCTTCAAAGCTTTTATGCTGACTGCCGTGAGTACACATGACATCAGGTCAAACACAGAGTGAAGGAGAAGGGTCATGCAATTAAACTGATCACAATGAACTGACCAAAAGTTTTGGGAAAAGGATATGTATCAGCATTATGAATCTGCATCATCTCAGACTTTTGCATTGCCCAATCGTGATACGTTCTACAATTTGGGGACCTAAATCTGCATTTAGTGCAACCCCCAAACTGTGATAAAAAGCAGGTCCTGATTTAGCAAATTGGTCCAAGGCTGCAAGATCAGTTCCTGGTTCACAAACATTCATCTGGCAGACCTTTAATACCTCTTTAGAGTATTGCAATTTCAGAATAACAGAATGGACGGGAAAGAAAGGAAAATATAGGAAGTCATCTTTTACCATTTTCTTTCTTCCCTTGACTATCCAAGACATCTAAGCAAACGCTGTTGTTCATATATGCATTCAGTCTTCCAGAACCAGTTTTCCAACATGACACTGCAGTAGTTAAGGCAGTAGAGGAAGCTGCTAACAAGCAGGGCCCTCAGGTTCACATGAGGTCCTTCAACCTTGAATCTTTTGAAAAGCAAAAGAGGGGGCATCCAAGACCCTGCAGAAGCTTTATGCTGTGCAAATGCCAATAGATATTTCCCAACCATTCAAAATAATCACATTGTACTTTAATGATTTTCCAAGTACTCTGGAATAAGAAAAAAACTGATTCACAAAGCACAGTTTCTAAATCAGAGGGCGGCTACTGTCCAGCCAGCACAGACTCATCCTTAGAATACTACTGTAATATACTGTCCCATTTTTGCCCACCTAGGACCCCAAGAAAATAATGCTTGTGCCATGATCCAAAGTATGTAGAATAGACTGATACATTTATTACTGCAACCAGATATACAGAAGCCAGTATCTATCAAGTGACTTTGTTTCTACTTCTGCAGACTTTTCTCAGTCATTTAAACAGAGACTTAACTTTGAAATAGCTTGTGCTTGGATATCGAATAGAAGAATAACAGAATGTCATGGTACAGAAGCAGCACCATGAGTACAAAATACTAAGCAAAGTTTCACGGCTCACGAAGTCACTAAACTATATTTTACTTCATTCCAAAAAAAAAGACCATCTTCAGTTGTGTACTCCAAAAGCTGAGGTTCAGAATTCATGATTACTCTTCCTTACAGCTGGAACAACTTACCTCACATGTTTTTTCTCCTACAATACTGTTAGGCTTTGAGCAAAATCTAGTTATAGCCACTAAGTGTGAAGCAGCACATAAATACTGATGACTCTACATTTTTGCTGAGAACTGTACAGGATCACAGTAAAAAAATAAAAAGGCTTAAAAGTGCTGTCTAAAAGGTACACATAATCAATTTACTCTTTCTGTTGAGTACAGAATGTGTAATTTAACAGTATTTCCATTATTAAGAAAATTGTTCCACCACTCTAGCGCTTTCAATAACCTGATCAACAGGTGTTTCTAAACAAGTCCACATTATTGGGAAGTTAAGGCACAGATACATTTAGCAGAGGTCTTCAGTTTCCTAACTTACTAATTAAACTTCAAGGATTTTGCACCGGGACTCAAGAGGTTTGTGGCTTATTTTAGGTATTAGAGCAATAGCTGAAGTTACATATAGTAAGTAACCTTATGTAATTATAGTATTTACCTTGCTCAGAAAGAGTATTTCAAGATGATCTACACATGCTCAATACAATCATATACTAATATAACAAGGTACGTCATTTTGGTGGAAATTTTCTAATGTGCTTAAATGACTTGGAAACAAAAGTTTTTCCCACAAAGAATATTTTATGTGTATTTACTAAAAGCAACAAGGAATAGCTTGATGTCAGAAGCAACATGTGCTTCAGAAATTTAGCAAGTCTCTTACATGGGTAACATTAGGAAAACATACATAAAGATGCAGAGTAAGATAGAGAAATAATATGGAATATGAAGAACATGGAGATACAGTCTAGCCTGTATTGCTTGAGAAGCAGTTCAGTGCCCAAGGCCACCTCTGAAACTGCACAGATGAGGGCTTACGCAGCAATGTATCTAGGAAGAAAAAAAGCTGTCTTTTCAGCAGGCAGTATGTTTATATATTGACAGACTCCAAGAACTTAAGAGATCAACATACAACAGCTCTAGTAATGCAACTTTTGCTTTCACACTTGGAGAGATGATGTCCACAATAAGAGGTAAGCATGGGTTCTGACAAAAGAAAACCTTCCCTCTTCTTACTGGAGGTTGTCTCTTTCTGTTCAGTCTGGAAGGACCTAGCTGTTTTTCCTCAGCATTCAGAAACTGTGCATGTTTGACAGCAGAATCTAGATGCAGTATCATCAATATGTTGGAGACCTGAAGTCAACCCCATCTCTCAATTTCCTCTCATTGTTTAGGAGTCTGACCCAAAGACCCATGAGTCTCATGGAAATCTTTGCAAAGAATTTAAGCCTTAAATGGAAGGAATCACCAATAAAAAGTTAGCACTCAACAACTGAAATTGCTGGGGAAGGGTTAGAGATGCCCAGGACAGCTTTCTGGAATCGACCTGTGATTGCAAGTGTATTATGTTTAGCAAACTTTCACTTGCAGCTACCACGTACCACTAAAAAAGAAGCAAAACACTACAGCTGACTACACTGGCAGCTATTACTGATACAGCTAAGATTCTGCTGTTGGTCACAGCGCCTCTGGGAATCATATTTAGGAGAAAAAAAAATGCAAGCAGCCAATTTTTGCCACCAGAGAAGGGAGTGAGAAGATATAAGAAACTGTGCAGACACCAAGGTCAGTGAAGAAGGGAGGGAGGAGGGGCTCCAGGTGCTGGAGAGAGAGATTCCCCTGCAGCCTGCGGAGAAGACCGTGGTGGAGCAGGTTGTGCCACTGCAGCCCATGGAACATGATGGGGAGCACAGACCCCAACTGCAGCCCATGGAGAGCCCATGCAAGCCCCTCACAGAACTTGCAACTCATGGAAACAGACAGACAGAGACAGACAGAGGGAGGGCCTGTCAATATATATTTTTTCCCCTGCTGAAAAGGAGAGACCAGCCATGGTCAAAACATCACACAAATTCAAGAAAAATACCAAACCACCAACACATATATGCAGTGGTTGTGCAAGTATTAAAACCTCTTTGGAAATACATGCAAGAATGAAAAATATCTCTCTCTCTCTACGTACCTATCTACCTATCTCTCTGTGGTTCATTAAATAGATTCATTATTTGCAGAACAGAAACCTTTCCAGGGAGAGTACTTGGTTCTTCAGCACTTGCTATGTGTCTTCAATGGCAGAAACTAACAAAACAAAACATTTTTCACAAGCTGTAAGCAGAAAGTCATCACGCTTTTCCAGTCAACAGAACATATGTGCCCATGGGAACAGAAGGTTGAACACTGCACCACAAAATTACTAGTTTTCTTATAGGGTGGTGTAGTGGCTAGCTGAAACTCTGAAGCAGTACCAGGAATTGTCACTGAAAAGGAATGTAGCCAAAAAAACAAGGTGCATGCTGTTCAAGGACCAGTTAAAATGGGCTGTAATTATACCCAAACCCAGGAATAGTTGCTTAGAACAATCTGATTTCTTCTGGATTGCCGTAACTTCCTGGTGACCTAAGAAACCCAAGAAACTCCAACCACTTTCATGCTGAAGTCTGGCTTTTGTAAGTCTTCCCAGAGATTTACCATTTGGGGATTATCATGAATCCTGTATAATGAATCACAAGTTCATTCATGTACATGCATTCAGGAGACAGTGTGATCTCTCACACCGAGTGAAAATGGCACTATGGCTGATGATGTCCTCTACGCACATTTTTATTGGTTACTGGACTGAACACTCACATAAGAAAGCATGATACACAAGGTAGTTCAGTGTATGCATGCTTGGGTGCAGGCAGAGGGGTCTTAATTGCTTCTCTTTCTGGTCTTAGGAAAGTCACAGAAGAAACAAGCACCAAATTGTTATTTGTACTGATTTATTTTGGTTTGTTTCTTCCAGTTGCACTTTCAATCTCTGCTGCTGCTATGCTAATTTTAACCCTGAACAAGTAAGGATTTACAGCAAATAAAGATATCCAATACCTAAATCATCTTGAAGATTATTTATCATTGTGTAATGAAGGTAAACAGGTGGAATGCTCTATCACTGTCACAAAGGGAGGAAGAGTTATTTGGGAATAGGTGTACAATCACCTGTCCCCCACCCCCAAAACATGAAAAAAAGAGATTTCAGCCCAGAGCAATCTTAGCTAATCAAGCACAATCTTGAAAACACCCTGTGTGAACTTACACTTGGTCCCTAACATATTTAAACAACAGTACAGTTACAACCAATACTGTTTTAAAGGAGTAGAGAGAATCACTGATTGCTGCACAAAACCAAATGAAGCCTTGTAATCCTCTGTTTGCATTCGATATTGTTGCCATACAAAAGAAACCATTTTGTATCTATTTATATCCAGCTCATTACCAGCCTCATGATTAAGAAAACTAACCAAATGTAAACTACATATATTAAGAAAACCCGTAAATTACATATACAAAACTTCAAGAAATAGAAGATACAGGTTTCCTCAGAGAAAATCCATTAAAGGCAGACACTTCAAGGCATTTCAGATACTGTTTCAAGGTAGCAGCATTTTATAGGGTAAATTTTTCTTTTTTCTATAGATGTTTCTATTTTCACTGTCAAACAGAAAAAGGGGAAATTGTTGCAGGACACCTTTTCATCTCTACTGCCTAACAAATCTCCATTTGTTTCAAAGAATACTGCATTCAGCTGGTGACTAAAAGCTGGAATTACCATTTATTCGCTACCAATTTATCCTTCAGCTTCACTCACCAGAAATGGCATCAAAACTGCTGTTTTCTTTGGGAGGTATGTGCATTCCTGTTAAGGTACCAAAGCCAAGCAATTCTGCCTCAGCCCTTGAGTTTTGCAATACTGAAGGGGCCCTCTGGGAAAACAAGTGTTTAACTACAAGAAAGGGCACCTCCCTATTGAACAGCTATGTACTTTGTGTTGAAGAAGAGAAAAAATGTCAGTAAAAGTCAAACAACCCATTTAATCACATGACACCAGTGCATACTAGAACGTTTGTTATTCCCTACTTAGAAACACTTCTCAGATACTTGTCCTTTTCTGAAAAGAAAAGCAAAAGCAAACTACATTATAAATATTAGGCAATTTTTTACTACAAAAGGCATACCCTTTTACAAAAGGTTAGAAAATTTGTAAAGAAACACTCCTGAGATAGAGCAATTTGGATTCCCACAGCCCTACCCTATTTTGCCTCAATTAAAAGCATCCTTTTGTTTCCAACGTGTTTTTTTTTCTTTTGTAATTATCAAACACTCTTAAGCAAGAACACACACTTTGCTAGGAAACAGTGAGGTTCTGTTGAGAAAGATACTTAGTTCCTGCCTTGTGAAGACTTGATAAAAGTCTTCTTGTAATTTAAAACAATTTCTAACCTGTGCATGTTCTTTTCTTTCCACAGATTGAAAGACAAGAGTGCAGAAGGATTTTGTGGTTGTTAAAGTAAGAAATATCTCAAAATGGAACATCTTGTGCAGGTGCATTTCTATTGTCCATCCACTAAATTCAGTCAAACTAAACCCAATACTATTTTGGCCATCTACAACCCTTGACGCTTACCAGTTTCCTTTATTAAATAAACAATGAAATTAAACCAAAAAATCTCCTATTTAGACTCACACACAAATGGCTGTATAGCATCCCAGTCATATACATCCCACAGCCATCATCTTAAAAGAGAGTTGTTCCTTTTTGTCACATTCATTCTCTCTTTAGAATAATTTTAGAGTGCTCCCAGGATACTTAGAATAAACCTGGGATAATGCAGTCATAAACAGTGCAAGAGGAAAAGCAGCAGTCATCTTTTCTTCTAATTATTCACCTTCTCTATCAAAATGAGTTTCTGTCTTTTTGGAAAGACATTTAAATTTTATTTTGATATCTGATTTGATTTTCAGAACACCTCAGAGCCCAGGCTTCTACCAGAATCTTCCAGTGGGTTCCACATCAAATGATGGTTTCTATTCAAAAGATCTGCATTTCCAGCAGGAGGGAATTTCAACAATAGTATCTTTTGCTCACTATGTCAAGTAATAATCCTGAAAATTATCACTGAGAACTAAAGAAAACCTGCCTCAACAAAAAAACAAGTGAAATCTTTTCCATTTACCTCTTCCTTCTGGTCAGGAGAACTTTTTAAAAAACTAGCTGTCATTTGGTATTTGAGAGGGAGAAATATTAGTAAGGGTAAAGCATATGAAAAGTTTTTCGGGGAGGGTGAAGGGATTGCTTGTTTCTTTCACTTTTCTGTTCCCACAGAAAATATTTCACCCTCGTTTGTCACTACTCCCCTCCCCCTGCCCTTAATGTCATAATCACAAGCTGTAATTGCTTTCATTAGTTTTTAATGATAACAGTGGCTATTAAGCCCACATTAGTTCAGGCTATCACTTCAAACTATTCCCAAAATATTATCATGAACAACCCCAATAATCAAATTAGAGTAAATATAACGGAGATGCATATGATCTTAGTAATCAAAAGACAGACAGTGAAGTGCAGCTGAAAGTATCTGAGCTAAATATCCAAGTTATAAACTGAAAAGCATGATTATCAAGAGGAACTGGGACACATTTAAAACTCCTGAAATAATAGAAGACACTACTCATCTATGGCTACAAGTGGTGTGTATCTTTCTGGTCAACTTGCTATTTTACACCAAATGAGCAACTTTTTGTAAATCCATACACATCTATTGTATAAGTGATGCCTTAAGGAAAAAACCCAAAACCAATAGTCAGCAAGATCAAAAGTAATTTCTGTTCCTTCCTGCCCACAAAACACACAGGACTTGACACATACCATGACTTTAAAACCACAAGAAAACCAATGGCAACTATCTCAGACTTCTACATGGCAGTAAGAAGACCACCTGTTTCTTGTGATTCCAAATCCTACATTTGACTGCATACTTTTAAATCAATATAACAGAAGCCTCTGTGAATAGACAGCATGAGGAGGAGGGAATCTGATACAAGCTTAGAACTAGAAACTTAATAAAATCTACTAAACTTAATAAAGTCTACTATGAAGGACAATTAGTTCAATATACAAGAAACACTTCCCAAGGGATCTGAAGAGAAATTTTGGGTTGGAAGATCACCTAGTTCCAACATCCTTACAATGGACAGGGACACCCTCCACTAAAACAGGTTGCCCGAAGTCTCATCCAACCTGGCCTTGAACAGTGCCAGGATGGGGGCAGACACAACTTCTCATGGCAACCTGTGCCATGGCCTCACCACCCTCACAGTAAAAGAATTTTTCCTTATATCTTATCTAAACCTACCCTCTTTCAGTTTAAAGCCACTACACCTTGTCCTCTCACTGCACTCCCTGATAGAGAGTCCCTCTCCTTTCCAGCAGGCCCACTCAGGTACTGGAAGGCTGCAGTAAAGTCTGCCCAGAGCTTTCTCTTCTCCAGGCTGAACAAGCCAAACTCTCTCACCCTGTCTTCAAAGGAGAGGTGCTCCAACCCTCTGATCATCTTTGTGGTCCTTCCCTGGACTTTCTCCAAACTTCTCAACATCTATGCTAACACATAGTATTTATATTGTATCTCAGGTAATTAAAATATATCATCCACACAAATTACACATAAAAGCCAATTAAGTGGCACATCAGGTCATCTGAACATCAGGAAAACAAGCTAATTGTACTTGTGAACTGTCTGTGATCTACTCTTCTACAAGGCATGAGCACCATACAGTCCTGTATCTCCAAACAATGTGCTGCCTGCACATTTATCTCTGCTTTCAACTTCCCGTACTGATGTAGTTATCTGCAGTGCAATACCTGAGGATGGGAAGGTCACATCTATCCAATCGATCTTAGCAATTAAAAAAAAATTCACATCAACACATTGCTTGCTGAAGGCAATGTATATACAAAGGAGAGGGAGAAGGATGGTGCAGGAAAAGGGAAGGAAATTATATGGAAACATCTTGGGGAGAAATTGAGACATCTTCAGCCAAGATTCAGTCTCTCTTGATATTACTCCTTCTAAAAGATACTGCACAGTTATCCAACTATAAAACCTCTGATGATTCCTGAGTGGTCTACCTGCCCCAGTTTGCCTCTGCTCCTAAAACACTCACTGATACAGTCATTATGTGGCCAATGCTGAAATCAGATTATAAAATTCAATGGAAAGTGAGTCTATAAAGCAGCTAATTAAGTATCCTAGCTCTACCTCTCACTTTATAACATGAGAGTTGTCAGAAAAGAATTTTGACATCAATTCAATACCTTCTCTCACGTTTTTATTTGCAATAATGTCCAGCTTGCCATGTGTACTTAGGTGTACAGACACAGGTGTGACATTCTGAGTCTGTACAGGAAAACTGTATCAATAAAAGCACAACATTCACTCAAAACATCAGGAAAGCATCCACACTGGAGTCAGAATATGAAGGCTGCTACTGGAGGCTTTAATCTTCTGCATGTGTCAGCAGACTACAGAAGAAAAATCGAAGAAATAAAAGGGCAATTTGGAAACAAGTAAATTGAAGAGAGGAAATATGCAAATATGCACATCCTCTACTGTTTG
Source organism: Zapornia atra (assembly GCA_013400835.1). Lineage (NCBI taxonomy): Eukaryota > Metazoa > Chordata > Aves > Gruiformes > Rallidae > Zapornia > Zapornia atra. The sequence goes on along the minus strand of VZTU01014240.1, from coordinate 3,405 downwards.
TTTCCCTCTGTGTTTACTTTACAGCCTAGTGCAATTCCCACAATACCCCAGATAGCAATAAGTACTGAAGGCTACTAACTCACCACAACATTTTGTTGCTCTTAAAATTCATTATTAGGATTACAGCTAGAAGCTTTAGAACAAAACCAAAACCAAACCAAACAAGCAAATTTACAAATAATATGCTGACTCCTATCAACCATTTGTGTCTCATTCCAATTCAGTAGCATAACAATGATCTCTCTTCAACAACTGCTACAGCTTTCTTTCCATTAGAGTCATTAAAGTTAAATTAGGACGGGTAGACAGCTACTTAACACCTCAGTGAAGTGGCATTAGGTTCAAGAAAATGAGTTTGTCCTCCACCCTTTCAAATGCTCTTCCACAGTTGCAAAAGGTTTTGCCTTGGTCTCATGTGACCAGGTTACTCACCTTCCCCATCAGGGCTCATGTTTTCGTAAGAATCCCAGCGAATTAGTGGGTCTGAGGTATTGTAATCAACTAGCACTCCATGGTCATTCTGAAGGTGTTCACATCCTAAAAAATAAACATCTGTTTGAGAGCAAGAATTACCATAGCCAGACTTGTAATGACATACACACATCTATGTTTGATAACCTTCTAACAAAAGTTTGCTCCCCAAACTGTAATACCATATCCTGAAATGTAAGGAGCCGCAACAGGGGGAGAAAGGTTATATAAATCAGGTAAAAACAGCTTAAACTATGTTTCATTCTAGATGGTAAAAAGAAAGAATTTTATCTTGAGCTTTTTGATTATCACATGGCTCTGATAACTCAGATCAGCCCGTAAACATAACACAGATGATTCATAAAGATCTACAGACAGGATTGATAAAATAAATAGCTTTTCAGAATGAAACCTCAAGCATCCATAAAGAGATATTACTAAAAGAATTATAAAACAAAACACTGTTACAGATTACCATTCTGACACCAGAGCAATAAGTAGGAAGAGCTGAAAACTGCCACTCCATGTCCCTCCCAGTTCCCCCAAGGTGCCAATTATGCTGTCTCATCCATTCTATAGCCTCCTGGCAGAGCATGAGATGGGGTGAGTTGCCTTCAATGTGTTTGATTGTGCTCAAGGACTTTCTGCCAAACGTACCTGGAATTTTCAGCAGTTATCTGTGGTTTTGTGGCCTTAAAAATGCATAATATAATATTTATCGTTTGATTGTATACCATGAGGAATACAGGTATGGTTCAGTGATTCAAAAACAAAGCACGGGCTCATGACCTAAGACTCTGCTTTAACACTGATACAAATCAGCTTTTTGCCTTTGCTCCTCTGTCTAGATTATGGAACAAAGAAGTCCTCAGTTATCAACTCTTTGGTTATGTCTGGAGAAGCAAGTCCTATTGTAAATTGTTCTAAAGGTGCAGAGCTGAGCACCACAAGCTACTCACTCACCCCTCCATCGGAGGAGAAAACAGACAAAGCCCCCATGCATACCAACATGACATGGTTTCAACCGACTTCATGACCAACCCAACATCCAAACCACACTGGGACTACACCAGACCCATGCAGAGCCCCAGGCCCTTTTATAGGGGCATGATGCTTCCTGGTGTGGAAGACAGGTGGGGGCAGCTCACCTGGGCTATCTGCTTGGGGAAGTTAACTCTGTCCTCACCAGAACCAGGACATTATCCACCCCTTTTTCAGCACTATCTGCATCGTGCCTAGATCTTACATTTTCAGTTGATTTGGCAGGTTCATAACATATCATTTATCTATTATTTAGACCATCTGCCATAGACTGATTTTGTTACACAACAATAATTTAGCAGCTGTCTTCACCTAAAATTAAATCCCCTTAGGGTACACACTGGAATTGCCCATCTTTTCGCATCACCCACCAAGTGCACCCAGGTCCCCAAGCAGAAGCAATCCCACAATTGGCTTTGCCTTTG
>VZTU01014236.1:0-10203 GCA_013400835.1 Zapornia atra | reverse complement strand
GTGGGGAGCGAACGCGCATGTGACGAGGTGCGGGGCGGGAGGGACTGGCTGCGCTGCTGGCAGCGCGGGAGCCCAGCCTGGCTCGTCCTCCCTTTCTCTCAGCATCCTCCTCCGGTGATCCTGGAGGTGATACAGGCAGAGCAGCATCCATGGCCTGCCCTTAGCTGCAGCACCTTCCTCTTCCCTTTTCTCTCCTGGTTATACTGCCAGCTACAGAGCCAGGGTGGGGGATCGGAAGGTGTGTGGTTTGAAGGGGTTGTGGGAAGCGCCTGGTAACTGGGATTGTATTCTGCTGTAATTTTTTCAGGCTCCTTGGAAACTGAGGAATGCAATTCTGCCACCATGATGGAAGGTAGGTGATGAGCTGAGCACGTCTTCTGGGGGATCGCCGGAGTTTCGAAAGCAAAGCAGGAGGTGGGGGGGGTGGAGGAGGAGGAAGGAGGATGCATCAAGCTTGTGCATGTGAATCCTTTTCCTTTTGAAGATAAAATAATAATAATTAAAGACAAATAAAATCCCTCCCATCCCCCTAATCCAAATCGAAGCAGAGCACCCTGCCCACTGCCGGCGAGCCGGCGGGTGGTGATATAATATCAAGCCCATCGGATCATTTGCAATTCCATCCCCAGCCCTGCGTGGGCAGGTCGGGGGGATGCAGACACCCAGCTACCCAGCAGAGCCTGGGATGGGATGAGCTGGTCGGTGTTCAGGTCCCTCCAGCATTATTTTACCCTTTGCCTGTAAATCCCCTTTCCCAGCCTGCTGCGATGCCGGGAGGGGTATGCACAGGCTGGGGGCTGTGCATCCTGCCCAGGCTAGGTGGTGGGTTTACAGTGTAGCTGGATGGATGAGCATCTTCTCAGGAGGAAACCAGGATATTTGAACTTTAGGGGATTCTTACCACGCAGTGTCAGCGGTTTGGAGATGGAGGCGCTGGGGGAAGAGGGGAGGGAAGGTTGCATGGAGGCTTATTGGAATGGAAAAGGAAAAGGGGGGATGAAATATGGGCTCCAGGCACAAGGTACTTTGGGGAGCGTTGTGTGTCTGATGGTGTGTGGGAAAAGCCCCTGGGCATCAAGGAGATTTGTACATATGGCTGAGACAAACGACACAGGCTCCATGATGGGGGCTTTTAATGTATTTTTTTAATGTATTCTGGGGTGAAACGCAGGGGAAGGGAGATTTTTAATTATTTAATACCTTTAGCAGCATGGAGACTTCAAGGCTGAGAAGATTTAAACCAAAATAGAAATAAAAATAAGATGCTTATGGCCCATTGCTTGAGGCAGACCTGGCTGTGCCGGGGCCGCATCCAGCGCCGGGCTCGCGGCGCTGCTGGCGTGCTAACCAGGCAGCTGCCTGGCCTTCCCTGAGATGACAGGCAGAAATGGGGCTGCTGCTTGGTCTGTGCCTGTGTGTCACGGTCTGCAACCCTGCCTGCGTTAGCCTGGAGAGCTGCTGGGCTCCATGTCCCCTGGAGATCTGGTTTGGGCATCCGATATCTGCCTAACCTTGGGGATGGAGGCGCCGCGATGGCCGCGTGTGAGGGCGCAGGGGCTGCTGCCCACCCTTCCTTACTTAATCCCTGGGTGTTAAGGAGATGAACGTTGATGTCCTTTGATCAGAGGAGCTGCTTCCAGTGCCTCCTCTAATACTGATCCCAGGCCACAAGTAAGAGAGGCCTTCATTTTAGACCCTGACATCAAACTCATCGCACCGGGCCGACATAGGCGATGCGTTGGGAGCCAGGCGTGCAGTGGTGGGTATGCTTTTAGAGAAGATGTCAGTAATAACACCATCCCCCCCCCCTCAAAAGCACCTGTATTTGTGGAGGAATTAATGTATATAAATCAAAGTTGGCCTGCTGCCATCCTTAGCTTGTGTTACTTGGCTCATTTGGGGGCTGGGTTGGAGAGGGGAAGGCGTTTGGGGGGTGGTTTTGGTTCATTATGGGGGTTTCTTTCCTAGATAATGGCTCTGGGAAGGGAAGTGGGAAAATGAAAAGGAATAATTATCACTTTTGATGATTTTATATTTTTTTTGAGCAATTCAAAGCTTAGGGGAAGTGGAACTTTCATGAGTGGTATCCAGCTGGAATGTGGGTACCTCAGAGATGTGCGATCGCAACGTTAGAACGCTTTCAAGTGTGCTTAGCTGAATTTGCTCTGAACCTCTTAAACCTGCACACATACCCCTCCCCCCCCATCATTCTCCAAAAATAAACATGTTAAAGGGGTGGGGTTTTTAATTATCATTTAAATCACTTTGTCTCACTGAGATGTTGGAAACTGAGGGTGGAGCTCGGGGAGGAGCATCACCCCACAGCTGGTGGGATGGACCTGGCTGGGCCGGTGCTTTTGGATCTTCTGCTTTGGAAACAAGAGAATCCAGCTCCTCAGGAATGATGTGGGATGTGCAATTTTGTTCTAGTTTGTTCTCAGCCTGATAAAGAACATTGTCTTGTTCTCCTAGTAAATAACCTCCCAGTGCTCAGGATTGCTCTGGGCACGGGGTGGAGGTAGACATCCACACTTGAGAACAAGTCCACCTCCTTTTTTTGGGGTGTTTTTTGATCCATCTGTTGCATCTCCAGCGTACTGATGGTATTTCACACAGCTTGGTTCAGTTTTGAAATCACTGCTGCAACCCTTTGGCAAACCAGGAGCTCTGTGATGCTCGGAGAGATTAGGTGACCGTGTGGGTGATGGGAGGAGCGGTGGTTGCGTTGGGGAAGGTGATGGCTCTTGCTGTGGGAGGTGGTGCTTCTCCAACGCCCAAACCAGATGTTTGCTAGGGAGAAAGCTTTCCCAGAGTGCCAAGTTCTCTGTGACTCTTCTCCAGGCTTTTTCACACCTGTTCCTGGGGAGTTTGGTCACTCTGGGAGCTTTAATGGATGACTGGTCACAGCCAAAATGGCACCAAAAAGCTGTCTTGTGGTGTTTTCTAGCAACAGTTGTCTCCAGGACTTGTGTTTTCATCGTGCTGAACAGGTAGCACTGGGACCAGAAGCATCTGATGGCATGTAAAATGCCTTTTTCCTGATTGGGGTGGAAAACTGGCTTCAGTTGGTGGCTTCACTGTCTTGCAGGTGGTCTCACTTTTGTCAATGGTGTATTTCAATGTGCTCAGTGCTGGCTGACAAGGTAGAGACATTTAGCCTTTATTTGAGAAGGCCAGCAGTGGGTTTGAGTCACCTAACATATAAATTCAGGCATGGATGGTGAAACCATCCCAGGAAATACATGAGGACATCAATACCAAATCAGGACCTGTGTCTTCCAACATGCTGTTTGAGTGGGAAGCCATGACTGAGGCTGGGCTTGCAGAGAGGTTTGGGCTTGCAGAGAGGTTTTGGCTTGCAGGAACATCTCCTTGCAGCTCAGCACACAGCTGGAGGACTTCTTCAAGACCTGCTGGGTTTGCTGGCCAACCCCAACAGGCCTGACACTGGTAGGGAAACTATGTCCTGTTTTACTTTATGAATGCAAGAGAAGATTTGAGTTTGACCCTTCAGTTGTACCCTGCATGGCATGGGGTGATGCTGTCCCTGAGCTGGGGCTTGTCTCCCCTCTGAGCACCAGGATGGGGATATTTCACCACTTCTCAAACTCAAAAAAATGCAGAAAGCCTTTTTGGGGGGTGTTTTGAGGGCTGGTCCTGCCCACAGGTGCTGCTCGTGTGGGAAGACTGAGGTTTTGAGCTGCCCAGGATGAGACACATGAAAACAGGGGTTTAGGAAGCAACAGAGATGGCAAGGAGCTCTCTAGCCCTTGGTTTTGTGGGCCCCAAAGCAGGGGATGTGGTAAGAGTGTCCAGCCCCAAGCTGCTCTGGGAAGTGTGAGGTGGTCCCACACAGCATCACGGAGCTTCTGGTGACATCTGGTGCAGAGTTGGAGCTGGGATGGCAGAACTGGACCTGACAAGCATCCCTGTCAGTTCTGAATGGATTTGTTCCCTGGCCCTGAGGTCAGGCAGCTGGGCAGGTTGCAGTAGCAGCCTCTAGTCTTTATGGGACAGGGAGGACCTCCTTTTTTTTTTCAGGCATCCAAACTCTTCCTGCTGAGCTGGTGTGGGCTTTTCCAGCTCTATCCCACCAGCAGTGTTTCTCCATGCTAAGGGAATGGATCATCAAATGTGTTAGGTGGGAAGGGACCTTCAAAGGCCATCCAGTCCCACCCTGCAGTGAGCAGGGACATCTTCCACTAGAACAGGTTGCTCCAAGCTTCATCCACCCTGACCTTGAATGTCCCCAGGGATGGGGCATCCACCACCTCTCTGGGCAACCTGGGCCAGGGTCTCACCACCCTCAGAGTGAAGAACGTCTTCCTAAGGTCTTGTCTAACCTTGACCAGCTCTAGTTTAAACCATTGCCCCTCATCCCATCTCTCCCTACCCTTACAAACAGCCTTGCCCAGCTTTCCTGTGGGTCCTTCAGGGACTGGAAGGGGCTCTGATGTCTCCCCAGAGCCTTCTGTTCTCCAGGCTGAACAAGCCCAACTCTCCCAGCCTGTTGTAGGAGAGATGCTTCAGCCTTCAGATTATCCTCCTGGGCCTTGCTCTTGTCCTTGTTGAACGTCATGAGGTTTGCAGGGGCCCAGCTGGACCAGGTCCCTCTGGATACATGGCTTTAGCTCAAAACCAGCAGCCACCAAGTCCCACTCAGGCTCTAGAAAGCTGGGGGATGTTTTGGCTGGGGGCTGGTGGTTAAAACCCATACAGTGCTGAAGTGGTGGTGGTGGTGGTGAAGACTTAAAGCATGAGTGAAGCAGCAGAATGGGATGTTTGCCTCTCACCTAACATGATCAATGGGATGTGGCAGCTGAAGTAAAACATGAGTAGGGTTTGGGGGGGCACTTTTTGGGTAGAAGTTATATAGAATATGGCAAAACTCAACAGATGCACGTGATGCAGGGCTGCAAATCACCTCTGTGGAACAAGCCCCAGTTTAAAGGCTGCCCTTGGACATCCCAAACACAGCAATTTGGGGGTCTCTGCTGAGGTAGAAGCTTTCTGTCTGATTCACTGTCCTCCTTCAAATATTAAATGTTACTCAGAAAAAAAATACAGGGTAAATCAGGTGTCTGTTCTTCTTGGGCTTCCTTCACAGGGTCCTAGGGAGTTGAAGGTGGAGAACCATAGTTGTGTGTGAAATACCCTTCCCTAAATGCTGGTGTTGAGCTAGCAAAGCTGTAGGTGGTATAAGATATGATTTACCCAGCGCTTGTGCTGGTGATTCTGACCCACAGCTGGGATCTGAGAGGGGGTGACATGGAAGGGAAGGTGAGAAGGCAGAGCTCTTTCCCCAAACTGGTGACCTCCAATGAGTTGGATGCCCAAAGGTTTGTCTAGCAAGGGGCTTCCACTGAAGATCCACCTACCTTTGTGATGCCCATTGTGGGGGGGAGATGCTGGCTGTCTCCCTACCTAGGACTGCACATGGTAGTGTTCCTATTTTTTTGTACTGGCCCAATATAGCCAATTATCATTGATTTTTAAACTTTAAGACAGTAAATTTGGGTTTCTACAGGTTCAGGAGGACAAAGGCCGGTGCCTGGCTGCTGTGCGGCCTGTTTGAGGAGGAGGTTGCTCACGTGCAGTGCAGCAGCACAAAGCAGGGCCCTGTTTGCCTCACCAGCTCTTGAATGACCTCAGCTAGCTGTTTTTAACCCCAGTTGGTTTAAATTCGGTTGCATGCTGACGTTTTTTGGGGGGAAAGGCACTTTGGAAGGTGGTTTTGCTTTATGTGTGGGTGAAAGGAGGGAGGCCTGCAGCGGTTCCGCCTACTGCGTGCTGGGGTTTGCACCTCTTCTCACAGAATGATTTATTTTCACTTTCAGGTTAGTTTTCATGTTGTAGATGTGAGATGTGTGGGCTTTCCTGGGAGCCAGGGGTGTGGGGATTCAGAGCTGTCCTTGGGAGCAGGCACGGAGCTCCTGCCCCATCCTGCAAACCCTCATCTCCTCCCTGCCTCAACAGAGGTCTTCATGGTGGAGGTGGGAAGGGGGAATTCCCTCTCCTGTCCCTATTTACACTGAATTAGTGCAGACAATGATAATATTGTTTGAAAGCAGTGAGGTGCCAGGCCTGGAAAACTCAAACTCCTACTTTGTAGCCTGTGTTATCTGGGAGTTGATCCTTACCCACCCCAGCCTTGCAAAACCACCCCAGACTCTGGCGTGTCTCTGGCTTTTGTCCAGAGGAGAGGGATGAAGCTGGGGAAGGGTTTGGAGCACAGGTCCTGTCAGGAGCAGCTGAGGGAGCTGGGGGTGTTTAGTCTTGAGAAGAGGAGGCTGAGGGGAGACCTCATTGCTCTCTGGAACTGCCTGCAAGGTGGCTGCAGAGATGTCGGGGTTGGTCTCTTCTCTTGGGTGACAAGGGAGAGGATGAGAGGAAATGGCTTAAAATTGCCCCAGGGGAGATTTAGGTCAGATACCAGGAGGAATTTCTGTACTGAAAGGGCTGGCAGGCATCAGGACAGGCTGCCCAGGGAGGTGGTGGGGTCACCATCCCTGGGGGGATGTAAAAGCTGTGTAGATGTTGTGCCTAAGGACACGATCTAGAGGTGGGCTGGGCAGGGTCAGGCTGTGGCTGGACTCGATCTCAAGGGTCTCTTCCAACCCAGGTGGTTCTATGCCCAGAGAGGGGGTGGGTGCCCCATCCCTGGGGGTGTTCAAGGCCAGGTTGGATGGGGCCCTGGGCAACCTTGTGTAGCTCCAGGCCTGGAGGCTGGTGGCCCTGCCTGTGGCAGGGGGTTAGAGCTCTGTGACCCTTGGGGTCCCTTCCAACCCAGACCAGTCTATGATTCTATATAAATTATGACCCTTTTTAAAGAGAGATACTGGGGGGGAAATCTCTTGATATTCTCCACCTACATGTTGCATGGAATTTCAAACATCAACGTGAGGTTCATGTCATCACGTGTGGGATGTGTAGAAATAATCTTGGGGGGGGGGTTGAGATAGGTTGAGCTGAGGAGGATGGGAGAAGCAGGGATGCTGCAGGCAGGTTTCACAGCCTGCTCTCCATCACCCAGCTCAGCTGCTGGTTTGGGTGCCTGGAGGATTTCATACCTTAAATATATTCATTTTCTAAACTTGGGTCTGTAGAAGTTATTAGAGCCAATTGAGCTCTTCTTATTAGAGCCAATTAATAATAAACAGGTGTTATGTTTTTGATGCATGTGTGTGTGTTGGTGGCATTTAGTGGTTTCATGCTCCCCTTAAAATACCACCCAGCATCACCTCACATTTCCTGGGGGGTGCAGGGTAGAAGGGTCTCATCCTGTACCCGCTCCTGTTAGAGGAGAACACTCTCATGTCCAAAACATCAGCCTGGATGAGGCTGCTTTTTCTGATGGCTTAGTCAGAAGCTTTAATTTGGGCTGAAAATGAAAATTAATTTGGGTATGATGAGACAGTACCAAAAAAATCTGTATCAAAATCCTCCCTGAAGACCCCAGCTGCCTCCCCATGACTGGGATCTGGGTGGCTGGTGGCTCTTTGCCCTTCTTGAGGGTCTATGAATTTTTCTGATTCATTTTGATTAGCAGCTGCATGGTTAAAAGTAAAAATAATCTTCCCTGAGCATTTTGCTGCCAGCAAATAAAGCAGAAAATGGGATGCTGCTGGAAACAGGCCTGCAGCCACCTCGTTGCTGGTGGTGTTGAAGATGCCTGATGGTGAGGGCATCTGGGGTGCTTTTAGGTCCCTCTTCAGGTGTCCTTCCAGGTATTGGAGGACTCAAGCCATGTGAAAAGCTTTACAGGACTTTGGTTTTGGTGTTAGTGCAGAAGAAACCTGTGTAAGCTGTTAAAAACAAGGTTATTTAAGCTGTGCCAGTTGATAAGGTCATTTATGCTCCTTAAATTCATGATAAGGTCATTTGTGTTTCATGTTTACCTGGTTCCTTTCACCTGGGGACCTCAAGCTCCTTTGTGGGGAGGCAGATGGGTGGAAGGAGCTCCAACAGCTTTGTCAATCCCTGCCTGGAAATGGCACTTTTTTTGGGTAAGGTCTCTCCATGTGTGTTTCCAGATACTCTATCACCACGGTTACTCACTGCTTGAAAAGGAAGGTATTTGTTTGACAGCAAACTGTGGGAGGGAAGGGATGGTTAGAGAGCTGGAAAGGTGTCTCATCATGCTTTATTTTGGGTGGAAGCCTTCATCATGCTCAAATAGGGGGGGAAAAAAATGGCAATAGTCACTTTTGGGTGACCAAATGGAGAGCAAGTGATGCTCTTTCCCTGGCAGCTCACCCTGAGTAGAACCTTGTCCCCAGGGAAGCAGCTCCTGCATCACATGGGTAACAAACCAGGCCTGCCAGCCATGGTGTCCTCTCTTCCACCTGGGAAATTGGGGGGAAGGGGGGTCAGTGGGGGGATCATGGAGATGTCAGCTGTGGCAGGGTGGCCTTTATTGAGAAGTCATGGAGTGGATGGAAAGCTGCCTCCTGGTGTTGTGGGAGGTTTTAATAAATCCTGATGTTCTGTATAAGTGGTGTGACTGTAAAAGTGGTGGGGTTTGCATGGAAAACTGTCAGAATAGGTGTGTGTGGAGGCGATGCCTTTCAAAGCAGAGCTGTGAGATGGGACCTGCTGCTGGCCAAGGAGCAGATCTGACAGGGCTTTGCTGATACAAGAGGAGAGGCAACAAGGGCAACCAGGCTGGGGAAGGGGCTGGAGGGCAAATCCTCTGAGGAGCAGCTGAGGGAGCTGGGGGTGTTCAGCCTGGAGAAGAGGAGGCTGAGGGGAGACCTTCTCCCCACCTCCCCTGCCCTGCCAGGAGGGTGCAGAGAGGTGGGCGAGGGTCTCTGCAGCCAGGGGACAGGAGATGGGACAAGGGGCAATGGGCTCAAGCTGCCCCAGGGCAGGGTCAGCTCAGCTGGGAGGGCAAAGTTCTTCCCTGGCAGAGTTGTGGGGCTGTGGCACAAGCTGCCCAGGGAGGGGGCTGAGTCCCCAGCCCTGGGGGTGTTTAACAGAGGGGAGATGAGGTGCTCAGGGATCGGGTTTAGCACAGCACAGGGACGGTTGGACTCCAGGGGCTCACAGGGCTTTTCCAGCCTGGGGATTCTGTGAGGTTTGCAGTGGGATGACTTTTTCTGGGGGAAGAAGAGGGCAGGAATGCTATCATGGGGGAATATAATGTGGGGGGTTCCCCCAGATGCTCTGTCTGCAGAGAGCTGCCTCACCAAGGACCCAATTGCCCCCTTCTCCCAGCTGCTTGGTGCTGGGGGGGACACACACATGTGGGAACCCCATCACCTCCCTTCCCCAGTAAATCAAAAACCCCAAACCCCTTAAAAACAGAAATCTGAGTGTCATTTGGGAGGGAGAGCCTGTCCTGGACAACTTCTTCAATAGCCCAGCACCCTTTAGAAATGCACCTGGTGTTTTTGTGCATGTGCCAGGCAGGAATGAAAGCCACAACTGTCCCCAGATGGAATTTACCCACAATATTGGTGGGGACACTTGTGTCCCACATCCCTTGGTTGCTGCACACCCAGAATCTCTGAAAGTTGATATTAAAAAAATCTAATCTGTGGGGAAAGCAGGTGGTGAGGGGTCCCTGCAGCTGCTGCACCGGGCTTGGCGATGAACCCACCAGCAGCAACTGCATCCTTCCCATGTGAACTGGTCCCTAAACCCTCAGCTCCCTGGCAGAAGGAAAGGAATTGTGTCCTGTGATGCATCCTGCTGATGCTGCCTGTTCTTTTAAGGATAGCCTCTAGCCTCTGGCTTGGCCCCCAAGGTTTGCTTTTGGGGTTGGGGCTTGTTTGGAGCTGGGCAGCCCTGTTGCATGGGAGGAGAGCTGGACACTGGTCTACTGAGCATCCATGGGATGAGATGGAAGTGTTTGGGCTCTTTGCTGCAGCAAGGCTGATGTCTGCCCTAGGTCTTGCCATGGGACAGCCCAGACCTGTGTTTATATGGAATATAATCCATCTAAATGGAGTAGAAATATGTTTCCATGGTTTGGAGTGTATTCCCACGTGCTGGTGCTGTGGTTCAGGGCTGGAGTGTTGGTCCCAGCCCTGCGACCTCCTGACTCTGCTGTGATGACCATTGGGGCTGTTTGTAAAGGGAAGGGGAATGGTGTGGAGGTCCTGGGAGCCCAAATGCTGCTGGGTGTGTGGGCATGGGTGCTTGCTCTCCAGGGACAGAGCAGAGTCTGCAATGGGGATGGGTGCTTGCTGCCCTGGGGAT
>VZTU01014230.1:69111-206281 GCA_013400835.1 Zapornia atra | reverse complement strand
CCGGGACCCGGGAGGTGCCTTTTAAACGGGCCTGGGAAAGGGAGCTCGGCTCTCCTCCGCCGGCCCTTTTGCGGCAGTTCTTACCGTCGCAGGCACTCCGGATTCCCGGGAGAAAAACAGCGTCTCGCCTAGTGTTTTTCGTTTTCTCGAGGATCTCGGGTTGTTGGGTTGGCTCCGAGTAAGCATGAGAACTTATTAGGAAAGAACCTGGCTTTGAAGTATCTTTAGCAGAAATCCTTAACTCCCGTTTAACTTTGCTTTAGCTGTAACTCTCTGGAAACACACTCTTGTGCTTAAAGTATTTCTTTGGGAGCTAGAAGGTTAATTATCCGGTGCGTTTATTGTCTTCTCATTTTTCAAGTTGCTACTTATATTTACGGTATTATGGAAATTCCGGGTAAATATTTACTTTTTTCATGGAGAATGTGGGCTTGCGTATTTTTTCTTGTTTTCCCATCTCTTCCCATGGATACAAACTAGCAATTTGAAGTAATGTGTTGTAAAGATCGTGTTAATTTCCATTTGATGTTTGCACTGTAGCAGCACTCAGTTGTTCCTTGGCAGAACAATGGTGCTGTGCTTAGGGCAGGCTTTTAAAAGTTTTCGCCATTAAAGAGGAACAAAACAAACAAAAAAAAAACCCAAAAAACCCCCCAGAAACCTGCAGGAGAATATAATTAAGGCTTTTCGGAATCTTAACTGTGTATTTAAAGTTTCGAGTTGACTTTGGAACAGAATGCTCTATGGAATATAGTTATTGTCGTTGTTGCAGTGCAAAGATACAGCAACGTCAGCTGATATCTGTTGTCCTTGTAGGGTCATTAACACATGTCTTATGTACTTCTCCGAGGCGGCATAAATAGCTTCTTTTACTTGAACATAAGGAGGAAATCTGAATTTGAAACTCTGAACGATGTTGCGTGGTGGTTTTTGGAGTGTAAGCCCCCCTCCCTTTACTTCAGGTTGTAAACCATTCTGCCAATCAGGTGCCTGTGACTGTTGGGTTGTGTTTTGGTTTTTTTCTCTACCTTCTGTATGATATCACAAAACCGAGATAAGTAATGGCTCTAGATTTCCTTTAAGAGCTAAGTACAGCTTCGTTCCTGGGAAGGCATGAGATACCACATTTATGGAGCCTAAATAATAAATACTGTGTATCAAGTGCTGTGAAATGTGCAAAGCAAATCACCTGCAAAAATATCTTCTCTAGCAACTGGTTGGAGTTGTACTATTTGTAAATTAATATGAAGCTGTGAGATCATGGAATTTTTCTTCATGGCATGTAACCTCTTTGTAGCGAAAGAAGTAAAATGATCCTGGTTGCGGTTAGCAATGCAGCTCTCTTGTCAAAGGAATTCCTTTTATTCCCCTCCCTCCTCCCACAAATAAAAGCAATCACCCATTGAAATGGGGAGTCCTGTGTCAAAACTGCAGTTGTTTTAGTTAGAACGAAGCACTCGCAGAGAGTATCTTGTTCTGATGAAAATTCTTTCTGAGCATAGCTGCTGCTTCACCCCCGCGCTGCCCCAAACCGAAGGGATCAAACTGATTCTGTTTTGCTGCAGGGAGTCTTTTGCGTCTTTTACCTCTCCCAGCAGAGGAGTGTCTGGTGCAGGTTGGAGAATTTTTCTTCTCCTCAACCTGAACGTGAAAAATCTAGTCTCAACAGGTTATGGTCCGCAAGTTCAAATTCTGAATGTAAACTTTCTGGGGAGGATGGAGTTTTACCCCAGGGTCAGTAAAATTTGACCCCAAGAGCAAAGATGAAAACATATGCCAGATCGCGTTTTTGAAGTAACGCTACATAGAGTGGAAATACGTTACTTGATCACTTCATGTGCTCTTTATCTAAATCCTTCTTGGTGTCTCCTCAATTTATTGTGCCCCGTGCTCTATTTCAAAATATGGTTAGTGTTGGGTAAAAAAATGTTTACTCCTAAAAAGCAGTAGGCATGGAATGCAACTGCTGTGGAGAATATATCAAGGTAACTGACGCCAAAACAAAAAACCCAGGCCTTTCTGTTTCCATGCTAATTTGTACACCTGTAACGGGTTTCAGTGCAGTTCAGGTAGCTTCACCATTTTCAGACTGAGATCTTGGTGTGTGTATAATGCCTAGAAGTGAGAAAAGGACTATAAATGCACATAGTACATATTTTACTTAGGTACTAGTTTAATACTTAAGTAATAAACATCAGGCAGGCTGTCACGGTGAAACAAACCCCTGTACTGAGATGCAAGGTAGATGAAGAGATGCAGAGCTCTGGGTAAAATTGTATCACCACCATCCAGTTTCTGCTGTAGCTCAAGTACAGCGTGAGTGCAGCAGCAATGCTCATAAGGTAGCAGTGAACATATCTGAATTATGTTGCTTCTGCCCACGCATGCTTACCTTGCAAAATGTTTGCATAGATCTTCATGAAAACACTTCCCTTGATCTGCCGTGGCAGGCAAGGAAATTATTTGGCAGTAAAGTAACTCTGTATTTGAGCTAACAGCCTTGCACATGGAGGATACACCGTATGTTTCTAGTGTTGTGCAGTTACTTGTTCACCCATCTGATAGGGCAGTGAGATAATGGGTGGTTCTGCACCTTTCACTTCTTTTATTATATTCCATGTAGCAATTGTGGTGACCAGGCTCAGTCATTTAATTGTCCTGATCTGTCAGAAATCCACTATCAAAAAACCAAACCAAGCCAACACCAAAATCATCCCACCAGTTACTTGAGGAACCTCATCCTTTGGTTCCAAGGGGTACAAGCTCTGGTCTGCAGGGAGAGAACAGTGGGATAAAGACTAAACCTTTTGAGTTTATCTCACTGTTCAGCTGAATTAGAACAGCAATCATAGCTGTCAGGCTCAGTCTTCCAGGTCTGGGGCCCCAGTACGAGAGAGACTGGTGCAGTGGTGTGGCCCACAGCAGAGGGGCTGCCAAGTGCCAGGGGCATGTGTGTGTGTTCAGCCTGTGGAGGCTGAGGAATGATCTGTTTGTTGTCTTCAGCTACCCAATGGGAGTTTTAGAGAAGGTGGAGCTAGAGTCTTCCCATGAGTGCATGTTGAAAGGATGATAAATTAGTGGTTACAAGTTATGGCAGGGTAATTTCTTACTGGATTAAGAAGAAAAAAAAATTGGAAAAAAAAAAAGGTGAGGTAGTGGGGCATGTTGCTGAGAGAAGTGGTAGAACTGCCATTCTTGGACATGTTCAGGATATTACTGGACAAAATTCTGAGCAGCTTAGCCTGATGTTCAGTTTGGCTTTCTGTTGGGCAGGAGATTGACATAATACTGTAGTAACTTCTGAAGGTCTTTTCCAACCTCTGCAAGTTGCTGGTTCTGTCTGACTGCAGCTGAGATGTGTGGGCTTTACAGTTTGTGAGAAGAGGTCACCTTGTCTCCCTCCAGAGCTCTGACAGTTTTTTCTCTCATCTAATTTCTAGCCCAGTGTCATAGGTTGCTTTCGCTTGGTACTTTTTAATTGGCATCTGTTTTACTTGCCTGAATGAGTGAATGGAAGATGAGCAAACCAGCCACCATAGTTTATCTAGCTGCAGTGGTTACATTTGATTTGTATTGTGTATCAGGGTTAAAAACTGCAACTTCACTGTACAGTTTGGAAACATACCACCATCTTCCTTTTGTTTCACGTGGGAAGAACTCCACTAATAGCTGTGGCACTGAATGATGGCCCTTTTTTAGAGTCAGAGTGGTGGGCTTTTCTAGTACATCTCTCTTTAGAAGGAGACTGCACAGACTTTTTTTTTTTTCAATTAACTTCTAAAATTAGTTACTTGTAACTAAGGTTTGTTTATTTCAGATGGCTCAAGTTCTAGCTTTTTAAAGGTCTAGGTGGGGCATGAAGAACTATGTAAACTATTTTTTCTGTTTATCCCCCCTTTTGTGGTAGTCTTCTATTCCCTGATTTAAGTCTATACAGAGAACTGAGGCAGGGAGCTTCCAAATGGTTTAGTGCTATCTGAAAATCTCTGTCTGAATATTTTGTCAGTCATAGCTATTGGATGGATGCCTCACACTTTAATTCTTTTATTATTTTTTTAGTCTGACCACTTAGTTTTCCAAACAGATTTGGACTGTTATTTTAAATCTTAGCATTTGTCTTAGCAGACATAACTGTACATAACCTTGTGCTACAGCATTTACTGCTTAAATTTTTTTAACCATTTTGGGTGTTTGTGATCTGGGGAAGATACGATGCATATTAAATGTTGTTTGTTTCTGAGAGCAGATTTGAAACAATGGAAAGACTTTTAAAAATGTTGAAGTTCTGAAGTGTTTCTTCTGTCAGTGTTAGATTTGGCAGTGATTCGCAAACATGAGAAACAGTTTGCCAGGAAAGGAGTAACTCTTCATGTACTACTTGCGTGTCCCTTGATTTTTCTGCAAATGTTGAAGTCCTATTGCAGGACTTAGAAGGTGGAAATATACCTCAAAGCGAACTAGAAAGTAGTTTTCTTCCTTCATTTTGTGAGGTAGACTGTGAAATGATGCTGTATTGAGCTGTTGTCCTGTAAGCAATTATTTTTATATAGATGTAATCAAAAACTGACAGTGAATTTTTTTCAGCATAAATTTAAGCACATCAGACTCGAAGAAGAACAGTATCATATCTGTAATAATATGTAATAAATTTGGACAGGTTTTGAATTGGTGTTCTGGCTGTCTGCAAGTCTTGCACAAGTAATTCATTACTTTCTTTTTCCAATTGGATTTTTTCTGGGTTATGTTGTCAAACACGAATATTATCACTCAACTCCACAGAATACTTTTTTATTTTAAATTTTAAAATCAAATAACAAAATAAACCATGTTGCATCTTGGTGTGGGACCAGAAACCTTAAGTCAGATTACTGAACTAGAGAAAATTCCCCAAATACTAGAGACAAGAATATTTTTTTTGACTGTTCTTTCTATATTTGCCAAATATCATCTGTGTGCTGGCATTCAGACAGACCTCTTAGCCTGTCCTCTCACTCCTACTATTTCAATTTTGACTGTTTGAAATGACAGTTTCTATACTGCACGTATATAATGTGTGAGGAAACTTCAGAGAACCAGTTATCACCTTGCAAGTGATGTTTGCTCATAAGGTGGCTCTCATGAAACCAGAATATTGCAAAAGTAATACATCATAGACTGGTTTGGGTTTGAAGGGTGCATTCAAAGATCATCTAGTTCACCCACAGTGCAGTAAGCAAGGACATCTTCAACCAGATCAGGTTGCTCAGAGCCTCTTCCACCCTGACTTTGACTGTTTCCAGGGATAGGACATCTGGCACCTCTTTGAGCAACCTGTGCCAGTGTTTCACCACCGTCGTAGGAAAAAATGTCTTCCTTCTGTCTAGTCTAGATCTACCTTCTTTTAGTTTAAAGCCCTTTCCCCATCTCAACAGGCCTTGTTAAAAAGTTTGCCTCATTTATTTGTTTACGCTGTGTTGTTAGCGATGTTGCAACTGTGCCTCCCTTTCTATAGCCTGTTTCCATCCCCCGGCCCCCAAACGTGGTCAGAGGGTGAAAATACAAGCACTTAGTGTCTTTCTTGGCTTTTATTTAAAACTGTGCATTTAATGTTTTCCTTTTTTGTTACTGTTTTTAATTAAAATTTATTGCAACATCAACAAGAAATAGAATGGATCTGTGAACTGGAAAGCTTTCTCAAATATGGCTGTAGCTTTATAAAAGAAATGTCAGGCAAATGCAACTATTTTTTCATTAGGTGGGGTTTCTTTTGGTTTTGTTTTGTTTTCCTCTTGCATTAATTCCTACTTTAAAAAAACAGTCCATTTCCTTGAAACTCCTTGGAATTTTGAGCTTTCCTCCCTGTCTCACAAGGGGGATTTTTTTTTGTGTCCATCATTTAAATTTAAACGATCAATGTAAATATCGTTACTGTCAGAAGGTAGAGTTACTCCTGCAGAGGATTAGCTAATGAAAGAGGTGAAGATGGTTCATCCTCTGCTATGTTCTTAGTTAACAGCTGTATTTGAAAAATTTCTCATCTAAAAAGTGCCTTTTTATTATTTTTAGTAGCATATAAACTGAATAGCATTAGAGGGAGCCTTTTTAAGGAGGATAAAATAAAGATACTACGATAAATGTAATAAAGATAAGACCAGATTATAGGCAACTTCCCATTATAATTGTGCAGTGTTTCTGAGTACTGTAGTAGCAGAAATCATTATTTTAATAGTTCCTAGATTCTCCATAAACCATTTTAGTTTCACTGTTACTGACAAGAGGCTTGGAAAGCTCTTTATCTGCTTTTCAGTGGCAGCTGCGTATCTTGGTGGTGCTGTGTAGTTGGTGTTTCACACAAATAAGTTTCTAAAAACATAGCAGAGCAGTCTAAAGTATAAATCAGTTTTTTGATTTGTTCAGTGTCGTATCCTGTTGTGCTTTAAAACAAAAAGAAGCCCTGATAACTCATCAAAATACATCCAATTTTAGATCTGAAGTTACAGCTTAAGTTGTGTAAAGGTCTAACCTTTACACAACTTAACTTGAACCTAATTCAAGACCAAATGAAAGAAAGAACAGTTGATTAAAGAGTGCAAACATGGTAAAAGTCTAAATTTTTTTTTTTTTAAATGTAGAAAATATTTTTGTAGAAATTTTTTTTTTAATAATCCAGGTGCTGAAAGAGCTGCAGAAAAATAATGTACAGTTATGGTGGAATATTGGAAAAGATGCTTGTCATGATTTCATGTGCAGTAGGCAATTTGATTTTTTGGATGCTTCTCTGTAGAGTCAGTGCACCTGAAGCTGCATGGCAGGGCTGACGAGCTCTGGGGTGAGTACATCCCTTGCTGCACAGCTAGATTGAATTCTGGAGTATTTAAACTTCTGCCTGGAGAAGAGCAGTAGGCTAAAACAAAGCTGTTTTCGCATCTTTTCCTTTACCTAAACGTTCCCTTTCTCTTCATCCCATTCAAAGTGTAAATATTTTCAGCTATTATCAGACACATTGCTGTATACATTGCTGATAAATTTTTTTGTTGTGACCTTTGAAACTCATGGAGGTGAAATCTTGTTCTTCCTTCTCCTGTTGATGGACCTTTGAAAGTCTCATGTATCAACTTGAACAGAAAGGTATCATTTCATCCTGCTAGTGTTTTTCCTGTATTTTTCTTAACATATTCTGAGTGTTTTGATCATGCAGTTTTCAAATTATCAGCTTTGTTGTGGGTGTTTTGTCCTCCCTCTGCCCCAGAAAGCAGGTTATAGGGTTCTGAAGCTACTTTTCAGTTTGTCAAATCCAGGATCAAGTTACACGTACTGTGATAAGAATTAGTTCTGTGAGCTGCTGCTGTTCTGTATCTAAGAATGCACCTCTTGAGATAACCTATAAATTTATATTTTGCTATTTTAACTAGGAGGAACGACAAGCAGGTCTCAGCTTATGTAACAAAACACAACCCCACAACCGGCCAAGAAGACTGTGCTTCAGAGCAGTTTGCTGGGCTGCGCGTAGAACAGCTGATACTGTCATAGTACAAACTGCAGCGCATTAGGTGCTGTTGACAAAGAGAGAAGCCTTACCCCACTGAGTGAGCATGTAGACCAAGAAAGTGCACAAGCTCTTAATTTATGGGCAGAATTCTTGAATGCTTGCACCTTTTAAGGGTTTTTTTTGAGCTGTATCTTGAGAACTATCTCCTTCCAAAATTGGCTCGGGAAACACAAAACAGCCTAAGGACATGCCGCAGTTAGCAGTCCTGTTCAAGGACACTATTCCTTGAGTTGTGGGTCTGGCATATTTGTGTCCCACATCATCATTGTTTCCTCCATCATTGTTTTCTCCAGTTTTAGGAAAAGCTGAGACTCATGTACTCTGATCTATATGGGGTTTTGGTGGTTTGACAGTCTAAAGCTCATTTAATCAGATGACTGAATTATCATGTAACGTTCTGGTTTATTTGAGACAGGCATCCTGTATTTTAAAGAGCTTGAGAATTTCTGTGTCTCACCTGACTTCCAGACATATATGCACAAGTAAAATAGATTACAGCATCTTGAGCTCACCCTTTCCTGGGTTTCCTGTAACTTCAACGTTTTTTTTATTACCCCAGATAGCCTTATTCTTGCTAAATAACAATGAGTTAGGTTGTGGAGATGCTTACGTTACACTAATGGCAGGCATCTGCTCTAGTGACTGCCAGAATATGATTGCATGCTGCTTTGATCAGAAATTAGTTGCATTGCTTAGATCTTTTAAGTTCTGTTTTCTTTTTAAATACAAAGAGCAGTAAGCAGTGAGCTGTTGTGTGGTTCTGTTTAAATATACTCAAATATTTGTTCTGTTTCAGTTTTGAGCATATATTGACGTGAGACGGAATGTGCAAGAGTACTGCTTCTATTCAGCAGAAATTCTGTTTAAACGTACTTATTTTTGCTTGCTCTGTAACTTTAATGGTTTTATCTTGTGACTCTTCTAGAGCCAGCAGAACCAAGGTAGACTTACTAATCTTCCTCCTTGAAAGCAGTTTCTGGACTTGTAGTCCTTTATACTTGAATAAGTTGCTTGAAGTAAATGTAGGGACATATTTGAGATACATACTTTCTTTTTCCAGAATCCAGTGTTCATACAATGACAAGAAAACAGCCTGGTTTTGACCATAGGTTGAGTTGGTGGGGCTGATGGTTAGGAAAGCTGTGTGGGCTTCATGCTTGTATGGGGCAGTGTGAAAGATTCTCCTATAAATGGAGACTGCTGCTGATTGGCTGTGTAATTCTGACCATTTCAGTTGTTTTCAGAGCCACTTAGAAAAAGGTGGAAGGTTGTTTCACCCTTCTTAAAATTCTGTGGCTTATAAGGAAGGGACTACATAAATAGTATCTCTTAATATTCTTTTACATTTTAAAAACATTGGAATGTCGACCTTGTTCCTTCTTTGCTTTGTAAGACGTATTTTAAATCCATAACCTGTACCTCTTTCCCACAATTGATTGTTCCAACAATTGCATTTCAGAATTCAACAAGCAAAAGTGGTCATGATAGCCTGCGTGCATCTCTTCCTTTTATAGTCTAGTTTAATTATATTGTATATACGTGGGAGTTTTAATTGATGTACCTTGCTGTAAAAAGAAAACAGAGACAAAATGTTACTGATCCTTTATAAAATCCATCAGGGGAAAAAAAAAAACAAACAACATTTTTCCTAATTTTCGCTTCAGTTTGCTCTTGGACAGCCATTCAGCTTGCTTTACCTGAATAAGGAAGCTGCTACCCTGAACTGGGATTTGTTTCTATTTTCAATGAATGCTCTTGGAAACTACCCAGTGCAGAAATCTATCAGCACTTGGAAGTGTCTTGCATTCTTGTCAAACAGGGAATGCTGAAGTTCCAGTATGTCATTAGTGGGCTGAAATTTGTTTCTGCAAGGAGTAAGGAAATTCAATGGCTTTTCTGGTTTGGTGGGAAAGGTGTCATGCTGAAAAGGC
The DNA here is from genome assembly GCA_013400835.1 of Zapornia atra. Lineage (NCBI taxonomy): Eukaryota > Metazoa > Chordata > Aves > Gruiformes > Rallidae > Zapornia > Zapornia atra. Next base: position 196,822 of record VZTU01014230.1, on the reverse strand, counting down.
CTACCTGAAGACTGACGCTTCAGTTGCATTGTGATTATCTACTTAGGAAGTCTGAAGGTATTGCAAGGAATGCTCCTGGTGGTGCGGTCTGTCAGCCATATGCAAGCTTGTCACTTGAGCGTACACCTAGATGAGGCTGAATTTCTTTAGAGCCCAAGAGGTATTACTCTGGAGTTGGACCCTTTTCACACTGAACCTTGGAGAAGTGCTATGTATAGCATGTATTCTGCGTAACAGAAAAGTAATAACCCAGAAACATAGGAGATAAGATAGTCTGACAACCTTATATGGAAGTCTTTGTTGCCTTCCCCTAAATTTCATTGTATTGATTGCTATTTTATGAACAGTTCTGTAAGTTGCTGAGGAGGAGACAGCTGCTGCTCTACAGGCTAAGATAGTGGGTAAAAATATTTAGGTGTGGTTTTCCTTGTATGGTTTTGTAAAACATATCTCATGCATTTGAAGTGTTAAATCAGCTGTAATTCATATAGAGTTTTAACATAGCCCATAAAGAAGCTACCAATGTTAAACATTTTGATGGTTCTTTTATTTCGCATTCTATTAACCCTGGTACTTGCTTGACAGTTTAATAGAATCCAGATGATTCTCAGTGTAGAGAGAGAGAGAGGTTACCTCTATATTTGAACTCCTGAACTCCTTTTTGCATTTTTTTTCTTGGTTAAAATAAGAATTTAAGTCACTTGGGTAGGAAATGAAATACCTAAGTTAAGGGAACAAGCAAAAATATTCTTATTTTCCTTTCTCTTGAATACATCAGAAAATAATAATGGTGCAGGAATTACACTTAGGGTGATTAATAGGTTAAAGTGTATCTGTAAAATTTCTTTTAGCTTTTTGTGAAAAAATATACCTTACCAGGTATAATTATGTATACATCTGAAATAGCCCTATTTCCACTTTTTTCCCAAAGATTTGTTTCTGTATTTTATTTATTTTACAGTTTTTATATCATTAATTAGCAACAAAAGGGACAGTGCTGGAAAGGTGAAAGCTCTTCCTGTAGTGCTCTATGCAGTGGAACTGTGTCTCCACTAAATTCAGAGTGGTGTCTGAGCAGAGGTCTGTGTGTCATTTTTCAGGTTTGAAGAAATTTAGATGGTTTAGGGCAGAAGGAAACCCACACAAATGCCTACCCCAATGTGCCATAAATGCACCTCACTGTCAGACACCCAGCATGCCTGTAGCAGTCTTCTTGCAATGGAGAATCCACTGCAGCCATGGGTGAATCGGTCTATAATTGATAATTCTGTCAAGTGTATTTTCTGTTTGAACTGGGATGAGATTCAAAGGTCAGCTGCTGGTTCTTCTGCCAACACTAAACAGAAAAAGGTGCTGTTATCAGAGGGTGCTTTCCTCTTTTTGTTAGAAGTCACATTAGAGCAGCTATGTCAAGTATCTTAAGTTTTCTTGCAGCAGGGCAGGCTTCCCAGAACTAAAATAATTGTGAAATTTAAAAAAAACCCAACCCATTATTGAACAATGTAACTATCACCAATGTAAATATTTCCTTCTCACTGTTGGTGAAAAGCTTTTATGCCATTCTTTCTGCCACTCTGGAACACAGCCAGTGAAGTCTAACCTACTTTCTCTACCTCCCAAGAATAAAACAACTTCTCGTTTGGAGTGTACTTTGCTATAAAGCATGCATTAAACAGTGTTTTCATAATTTCAGGAATCTTCTCCTAGCCAAACTATGCTTAATTGGCTAAAAAATAGTTTATGCTCGTTTTCTTCTTCCTTTTGTCATTTCTTCTGTGAGCTCTCTGTAAAGTGACATATCTTCAGCAAGTGCAGCAAGACACGATTGCTTGTACCCATCAGGTCTGTCTTGTAACACCCTGCTCAGCCACAAATTGTAGGATGATGCTTCAACTTTTTGTATTTTAGCTTATAGGTGTGTGGATAGTAGTATAGGAGAGTTTCCTTGCCTGGTGCAGGGGGCTTGGAACTAGATGATCTTTAAAGTCCCTTCCAACACTAACCGTTCTGTGATACTAAAATGTGTCTGAAGGAAAGCATCTGTCAGTGGTTTGTTAGTGTATGTCAGCATTGTCTGAGTGGTTAAAGGTATGTGCAGAATACCAGGCATGTCAGAGTTCTCCACAGGCTTAAGCAGGATGGGTGCTTTTTAGCTCCTGTAGTAGCACACCTCTGGTGCCTGTAGAGCTTTGTTGACAAAAACCTCTCCCTGGCTGAAGAAGCTATGGACTTAATTTAGCCATTCTTTTTAAAGTTTGTTGTGGGTTCGTTTTGTTTGGGTTTTTTTTCTCTTTCAGGATGAAGCTGGCCTTTTACAATATTTGTTCATAGAAGGTGGTTTTGCTATATAAAACAAACCTGTTCCCAGTCAGTTAACCAGAAAAGATAGGTATTGTTCTCTAGAAGTCACCTGTCACCAGTCTTTTTACCACTTTTTTTTTTTTATTGTGGTGTTTGGTTTTTTTTAATGAAAGACAAGAACTTACTCTTCTTTCAGATCCTTGACAAGGCCACCAGTCTTCCTATGCGTTTGGAGCAGAGATTTTGAGATGAGATGAACTGGAATTATTTACTGCTCCTTCTGAATGTGTAAATTGGTTCAAGAGGCCAGTTACATATTTAGATAACTATACAGCATGTCCAAGAACTTGGTGTTGAGTTTTCCTGCCTTGTGTTTGTGTCTTTCAGGTCTATTCTGTATGTAGGGTTTTTTAAAAATGACTCATTTTTCACAGATCTGTTGTTAGACATCTTGAGTCAAGTTGGAAGGGTCCAAGGTTTGGTGGCCAAAGAACTTCAGGTTGTATAACATTCCTGCATTCTGAATGTATAGTTGTTAGACTTAATGGCTGAGGATTTTTGAGCATCTTAGTCTCTACACTGAATTACCTGTGTGTATTACTTCCTACATGATACAGCACTGCCTTACTCTTACCTGTTTATCTTAGCTGGAGCAGAAGTTGAGGCCAAGGTGGCCTGAGTTTAGATTTACAAACTGAATTATGTTTCATTATCCAAGTGGGTAAGGATGGAAATTCTCTTTATGGCCACACCTTCTATGATCCTAATGTTTAAAACAATACTTTAGTAGTATCCAGTTTATTGCTTGGGACTTTTCTTCTACTTCCCCTAATCAATTTCTTCAGAAAAGAAATAAAGTAGTTTGAGGAAATGACCAAGTGTGCAGGAACAACTGCCTCATGTAGACTTCCCTATAAAAGACTTATGATTCTGTAATTACAGCTTTCTGTTGAGGTTTTTATTTTGCCTTTTTTTGTGGGTTTTTTTTTAATGTACAGCCTCTTTTGTAAGAAAAGAAAACTTTGTTTTCTGGGGATGGCACCAATAGTAGTCTGAATAACAAACAAATGTACTGTATCAGGAATAGTACTACCTTTTTTTTTTAAATGGATGGAGGAAAGTTCAGTCTAGTTGAGATGTAATCAAATGCAACTGTATTTCATATGGTTTTCTGGATTCTAAAGCAGTCTTTCACTTTTCCTCACATATAGAAGGGGGTTTTTGTACCACTGAATTACAAAAAATGGTAAAACTTTTACTTCTGTACCTTCTCTGCCAAAGACTTTTGGTTGTGTCTGTGGCATCAGTTACTTGGGGAAAGCCAGAGCATCCCTTCAGGTAGCCACATGCAACACTCTGCATTAGAACAGAATCAGTTTATGACTTGCTGAAGTTCTACCCGAAAGGATCTGATGTACAGACTGCAAAAGTACCTGTGTTTTAGATAGTGTATTTGGAACAAATAAATTCTGAAGTTGTCTAGAATAACTTGCAATGTTTTTATCTGCTGTTTTGTTGTGTTACACAGTATTACGTAGTTAGTGATGTAAAAGATGCAGTGTCTTTTATCTTTAGCTAAAACTTGTTGTATGCAAAAGGCTCCTGTGCTTGGTTGTGTCCTCTAAAGGCTTTTTTGGAAGACTTGGCTTATTTTCCAGATGTCCTATCACTGTTTCACAGAAATGAGGTTTTATTCTGGGGAATATGGATGGGCCTACAGGGAACCAAACTTTATATATTTATATATTCTTATACAGATTGTCAACAGCTGGATGCACAGATCTTTTGCAGCATTCTAAGCTGCCCCATCTGCTTCCTATTTGAGTATCCTTATTGTAGTCAGTTTGTCCCAAAGAACGGCAAATTGCAACTAGTCTGAAGGAAAACACTTTGCAATACGTTTTAATAAAATTCCAGTGTTGATTAAAGTATGACTGGTTAGAGAAAGTGAAATATGCATTGTGGGGTTTTATCAATAGGGAGTACATCAGTAGGACACTAAATTTCGGGTTTAGTGTACAAATACGGTTTCCTCTGTGTTCTTGATATGATGCATGCTGCATGAATTTCATCTAAATGTACTTCTCTTGCTTTTGTAGTCAATGCCAATGTTAAGATTTAATGATATTTGACCGATTCTTTCATTTTGCTTTACAATCGTGGAAACAAATGCAAATTTTAAAGTTTCTATGGTTTTACTGAGCAAGGCTTATGTGCCTCTGATGCCATTAGGATTTTGGTTTCAGTACAGGCCATTTAATAGAATATGTGCATTTTGATAGCTCCAGAGGAAAAAAAAAGAAAGTTCAACCCTGTCTCTGTGCCAGCTGCTAAATTCTGGCCCTTAAGGTTTCCATATTCTTTTAAAATAGTTGTCATAGCTGACAACTAAAATGCGGGATGGTTGACCTTCAGCATTTTTCTGTCCATCACATTGTTTGTATTCCCATATCTGAATGAAAAAGTAAATTTTTGAGCTCCAGAATGTGTTGTGCTTTAGTTCCCCAGGAGTGTTATTTTACTCTCTTGAATGTTAGTGTAGTCCACATCATTTTAGGCAGGAAAACTTACATATCCGATAAGTCTGCTCATGGTAAAGGCCTTTAACCATTTGGGGATGTCTGAGGTGTCTCCTGATTTCCTTAAAGATGCTGTCATGCCTCCATGTGTTCAGAGCTGTTGAGATGATGGCTCTGACTTAGGAGTTTGCTCAAGGCAGTGATCTCCTTGGAAAGGTTTTCTCAATCCCAACTATGTGTTCCTGTCGCTCGTGTTCCTTGTCAAAAGTTCCTAACCCCACAAGCTGTGTTTAATACAATTCTGCATGGCTGTGTGTATTGGATTTCCATGACAAGATTTGGGGGGGAGGAAGGGGAGGGGAAGTGGGCTACAGGGCCTCTGGGGTAACAGTTAAGGAGAAAATAAACTTATGTGCAATGCCAACAGCAGCAGTCAGAAGAGAGAAGATGTGACAAACAGCTTTGCAGACACTAAGGTCAGTGAAGGAGGGGGGCAGGAGGTGCTCCTGGCACCAGAGCAGATGTGCCTCGGCAGCCCATGGTGAAGCCCATGGTGAGGCAAGGCTGTCCCCCTGCAGCCCATGGACAATGATGGTAGAGCAGACATCCACCTACAGCCCGTGGAGGATCTCACACCGAAACAGGTAGATGCCTGAAGGAGGTTGTGACCCAGAGGGAAGCCCATGCTGGAACAGGCTCCTGGCAGGACATGTGGCCCCGTGGAGAGAGGAGCACACACTGGAGCAGGTTTGCTGGCAGGACTTGTGACCCTGCAGGGGACCTGTGCTGGTGCAGTTAGTGAAGAACAGTAGCCCTTGGGAAGGACTCAAGTTGGAGAAGTTGGTAGATGAGTGTCTTCTGTGGGAGGTACCCCACAATGGAGCAGGGGAGGAGTGTGAGGAATCTTCCACTTGAGGAGGAAGGAGCAGCAGAGACAATGTGTGATCTAACCACAGCCCCTATTCCCTGTTTGCCTGTGCCACTGGGGAGGAGTAGGTAGAGAATTTGGGAGCCAAGTTGAGCCCAGGAAGAAGGGAGGGTGGAGGGAAGGTGGTTTTAATATTTATTTTTACTTCTCATTGTTCTGCTCTGATTTGTTGGGGAAATGAATTTGTTACTAAAGCTGAATCTGTTTTGCCTGTGACAGTAATTGATGAGTGATCTCTCCCTGTTGTTGTCTTGACCCATGAACCTCCTGTTTATATGTTGTCTCCCCTGCCCAGCTGAGGAGGGGGATGATGGTGGGCACCTGTCATCCAGCTAGGGTCAACCCATCACATGATGGCTCCATTTGAAAATGAAAGAAACCAAACACAAATCCTACACAGACGTGCAGAGGTGTAAATCAATATGAGAGAACTTTAGTGCAGTTTGAGGCTCTTACTTGCTCTTTAGTATTTTGTGCAAGGCCATGGAGTTTTACAGTTGTGGCAGAACCTTTTTGGTTTTTTAAATCAGTGTTCCTGAAAATGTTTCTCACCATTTGATTTACTCTGTAAAAAGACAAATTGAAGAAATAGTTGACCTTTTGCAGGGATCTTAGGGGGAGGGCGAAGAGGATCACCTATCAAAATGCGGTCTAGTATGTCCTGCGGCAGAGGCAAAAGCCTGATTTCATTGGCTCTTTTGTCAGAGAGAAATTGCAGTCTGGGCAGCATTCCCAGGAGCAGCGTTCTGATAAGAATGCACGCCTCTGGGTCTGTGTGCCAAGTGATCAAATTTTATTGTTGCTTCCCTCCACACAAGGCGACCTATTAGCCAGGTGGTGAGTAGGGCCCACTGAGGGTCTGACACATGCTGGGAAAGTTGACTATGAAATCTGCCTGATGGCTGGACAGTGTGAAGCCTAGGTGGGGTTTTTTTGATCAGTTTTGAATCTCATGAAGTCTGTGGTATCACAACGAGCCTTATGTTTTCAGGGATGTCAGATGTAGCTGAAGACTTAGTTGTGGGTCCAGCCTGTCGTCTTCTATGTTCAGGTTGTGGACAGAGGAGCTTTGGGTTGGGTTACTTGCAAGGCTGAGTGAAATAGTTGAGTTTTAGGTCTCTGTTTTAAAAAGCAAAAACACTTGTTAGAGAACTGTTATGGGTACTTGGAGAGCCGTGGGGTATGATGAAAGGAGGAGTTGTACAGTAAAGGCTTTTGCCCAGTTGTTTTTTGACAAAGCTTGGCAAGTCAGATTCTGACTTGACCTCTCCATGCTGAATGAACTGTCTGGCTTTGATGCGTCAACAGTGCTGCAGGCTGATGGGATTCCTTTGAGGGTGGCCTACCCCATATAACCGCTTTTGTTTTAACAGTGAGCTGTTCTCAGATTTCTTTTAGCCTCAAAGTATGGAGAGTCAGCTGATTTTTCAGCTTCCACTGACTCATTGGACAAAGAACACTTAAGATGACTGAGAAGTACTGTATCTTCGCTGGGAGCATAAAGCCTCCTCTCACAGCACAGCAGCCTGTGGAGTGCTTCAGAGGACTCCAAATGATGTATGCCAAAATAAAATAGTCAAGATACTCTCTAAGAAATCAGGTGGCTTAAACTCTTTCTACTGGAGGTAATTACATCTGCCGGGACAAAGTAAAAGCCTGGTGGAATTTTCTGGCTCTGCTGTCGAGGCACTTTTGTTATGGGCCTAAGGAGGTTTATGTCTGGATTCTCATGGCCCCAGTAATGAATTCCTTGTGTCACTAGGTGCTGGGGAGAGTACAGTGGATTGTGATTTATGGAGATGCATACCTTTCTGGAAAAGGCGTTCTGTCTGTCTGGTACTGCTCAGTCCCACCTTGCTCAGGCACTTCTGTGTTCTGATACTTCTAGATATGCCTTGGCAATGAATTTTCAGGAGCTTGATCATGTAGAACACTTTGTCCTGTATCTCACCAGGAAACTCAGATGATGGGAACAGAAATGTGTAACAAGGGTAGGGAGAGTGCCTAGCTGTGGTCCTTCAGATATTACCTGTGTGAGCTTGCACAGTTGGAAGGCCTCGGAAGAAAAAGCTCAGGTTGTTCTAGGGAACAAATGATATGACATGTGAAGAGTCCTCTGATGCCTCCTGAGTATACAAGTTCTTTAAGGCCCTGGAAGAGCAGCTGTCTCTGTTCTGCAAAAGAATTAAGTTAATGTGCTAGGCCTAGTCTATTGTTTTAACTTCCAACTGATAATGAAATAAATAAAAATTCTGTCTCTGTGAGAAAGAAGCTGCATGCCTTGGATAGAGAGGAAATTCTTCCAAAAAAGAGGGAAACCTGACTTAGAGAGAAACAGTTGTGTTTTTTAAATTGTTCTGCTTTCTCCTGTGTTTTCTGTCAGACTGGAAATGAAAGGTCAATCTTCTGCATTAGTGGCAGCAGTTCTCGTTATTCTGCCTGCCCACCCGACCAGCCAGGTTACAGTAGTACTTAATTGACCAGTTGATGCTTAAGTCTGTGTTACTTCTATGTGGCTTGTTTTCATCAAACTATTCCAAGGTAGTGTTTCTGAAGTTCATAATCTCCCCACAGATAATTACAGTTTCTTCTGCCATAAGGGATCTGTGCAGTAATCAAAGACAACAAAATCTAGGCATTCCAGGAAAAATCTGGAAGTGCTGGAAAAATGTATCCTGAACTCATTTGAGAGTCTTGACCATATATATACAAAGGCCAAACCGCTGTAATACACGTGAACAATAGTATAGCATGACGTGCTGGAATATTTTATTATTCCTTGCATTTTTAATAACTTGCAAGAATAACCTGATGATTTTTTTATTAAGGGAATGCACGCATAAAATTAATTTTTAAAATTAGCTTTCATATAGGTACATTTTTACTGAAGTGATTTTTGAACTAGCTTAGCTCAAGAATTGTGTAAATCTGCTTGAACGTTATTTCAGGCTCTTATGTCCCATCTTGCTACCTAGAAAATATGGTGACCAAAGGCTGGAAAGTAATATCCTTGCTCAGCCAGTTCATTTTACCTCGTATAATGGTCCCACTGAATTTGGAAGGGCTGATTGTTCAATGAGATGTTCTTGCTCATGTACCTTCACTGTTCCACAGACAAAACCACCAAGCTCCAAATGTGCCACAGGCAGTAGATGATTGCCCTTTCCAGCATGCTGTGGGGTTTTTCTCAACAAATTTGTTGAAAAGGTTTTCCTTGAAATATTAATACCCTTGGACAGAACTTGAGTAGGATTTTGAAATTTGGTATGGTTGCTTTCTCTTTCAAATTCCACTCAACTTTCACAGCTATAATAGACTGCTAAAAGCAATGTACTTAGTATTTTTCAAACTCTTTCTGACTTACAGATGCTCTGGTTAAATTTTCTACTAGTAGTCATGAGACAGTTAACTAAAGCATCTTTCAGGCTGCCTGCAGTGTATTTTCTGCGTGCATGAATTTCTTAACAAAAAGCCTTTTGTTTAGGACTATAGTTTACCCTAAAATGCGTGATTCTGCTTCTGAAACCTCTCCCATCTGTGGTTATGAGAACCATCAGCTGGCTGTGGACTCTCTGACACTACATACAGTGTTTCTAACACAACCCACTTTTCTCCTCTGCTTTGCTTCCATCCCAAATCAGCCATTTTTTCTGATTTAACTGTTTGTCTGTTATCACCTAGCCCATGTCTGTGACATGATCTGAATTTAAAGGAACTTTAAAACAAGTTCTGTTTCATAAATGGAGGTAAAGGTATGATTACCTGAATAGTTAACCCTGCAGAAGTGAAGTGCTGGTAGCTGGAGGAATTAAAAGAGCAGGAAAGATGTAAGTGGAAGCTGGAGTGAATGGAGACCTATTTAGTCCATAGACTATACCAATGAGTCCATGTGTGATCATGAACTTAATTACAATTGAATTACTTTAATTGCTATGTTACTTTAATTAAAGTTACTTTCCAAACTTACGTTCCTTAAATAGATGTAATGTTGCATTTAAAATGCACACCTGGGAGATCTCTAACAGCACAAAGATTTGCCATTTTCAGTGTGCTCTTTCTAAAAACTGTGGTAACTCAATTTTCATTTTAGGGTAAAGCCCTTCTGAGAATCCTGTCTTCCCACAATTGCAGATTTCACACATGCCAATCCTTCCTGTCTGTTTCTGGGCTAAAAAAGTGTTGTGTTTACAGATTTGTCAGGGTACTGGTTATTTGCAGCCACATCAGGAATGCCCTTCCTCTACCTCTGGTGTCTTATTCCAGTGTAAAATTTTGTAATTCACACTGAAGGACTGAAAGTTTGTGTGTGTGTTCTTTTTATTTTACCTCCTCAAAATACAGGTCAGTTTTCAAATTTTGGCATATTTCTGCAACTGTAACAAGTTAACAAAGTTCTTCCAGGAGGAAGAGATAATTCAGGATAAAGTAATTGAGCTGGAAACTGCTGAGGCAGTTGGGGCAAACAGGGAATGAACTGGAGGAACAGAACGCAGGGAGAGTCAAGTGCCAGGAAAATTTCTCGCTTCAAAGGAGGCAGGTGCGGGAGTGAGTTGGATGTGGCCCTGGAGCTGGAGGAACTGGAGCTACTGAGAAGGGAAGCAGGATCTAGAGATAAGTGGCAAGACCAGAAAAAGCCATCAACCACCCGAGTATGGTTTCCTCCTTCAAGTGAGTCAGCCTGACTTGAGCTTTGCCACTGCATGACCCTCCTTGTCTGTCTGTCCTGCTCTTGGCTGTTGGTCCTGCCCTTGCCCTGCACTACCAAGGTAATCCGTGTCCCCCCCCAACACACAGAATGAGGCTTAGGTATGCACAGTGTTCCCTGGGACCTGCCAGTGGTGAAAACTTACAGTACTTGGGGTTAGCTAGGTGTTATCAGAGTGGGTGCTGATATTCCTGAGTTTATAGTATATGAAGATCCTGAATTTAATCTTAACACTTACAGAAATTACAAAATAAATCTGGACTTACAGTCTAGCTGGTGACAGATGCTGTTGAGGCTCTGTACTTTTAAATGCTTCTCGTTGTCATTGTGGTAGGTGAAGTTCCAGTAGAGTGAAGGTGAGTTTGTGCGAATAATTTATTCAGAAGTTTTGCTTTAGAGAGCGTTTCTCTGGGAGATACCTTCAAGAATGACATTAAACATTTAAAAAAACCCTAATCCATTAATAATTGAGCATTTTGAGTAACTGTATAAAAAATATTTAAGTGAATTGATTTTTATAAAATGAAGCATGTTCTTGAGTAGCATCTCATGTGATGAAGAAATGGAAGAAATAGTAACACAGTGAGGTCACTCGTGTAAATTAGTAAGTATCATTAACTTCACTCCCCTCTCTGATAGAAGTTTTGTAGCTCACCTTATAAAAAAGGGAGAGATTAGTTTGGAACAGACACAAAAATTCAGTAAGTCATTAAAGAGGCTGTGTCCAGGTTACCAAGCAGCGTGGTGAAATAGGATCGGACCTGTCAGGTGCTGAGAAGCTGGCATCCGTGCAATACAGGTTGTGAGGGTTTCATTTCAAGCTGGTCCTCCTCTGATCCTGGGACTGAATTCCTGTCAGTGGCTGGAGTGTGTACGGTGTGCACCTGAAGCCCGTTCTCTGATCTGGTTTCACTCAAAAGAAATCTGGTTCATGTGCTTGGAGACTGCTTTGCAATGTAAAGCAGAGCGAGGGAATAGTCTTGTTTGGGAGACTGGCTTTAAAAGCATGGTCCTGATCCCAGTTAGAAGGTGAACTTAGACATACCTAGAGTCACGCAGCTACGGGCGTGCCCTGGAATAATTCTGTTTGGTAGGAGAGCTTGGATATCTGATACAGGATCAGGAAATGTGATGGATGCTTACAGAAATTAACAGCTAATAAGAATTTAACGAAACTGGGAGTTTGGAAAAAAGATCAAGATTATATTCTTTTAAAACAAAAAAAATCGGCGTTCTTCAGAAATGTCTTTACCCTTTTAAAGCAGCCTTTTTAAATAATAGAGTGGCCTTTGTATAAATCAGATACCAGATAGAGGGGGATTGAAGATGGTGTAAAAACAGAAAGCATGCCAGCCTTTTCCTGTATATAGCTGTTCCTTTTGGAGTCCAACAGAAGATGAACTCGAGTTCCTTGATTATAGAGATGAATATATTTTGCAGAATCTTTGCAAGCTTATTTTAAAGAAGTTAAAACAATCTCCACAAAGGCTTTGGCGTGGCAAGAATGTTTGGGTTTTTTCAGTTTTACCATGAAAGAAATAACAGTCAAGTGTCAGGCTGTCTGCACAGTGGAGACAGTTGTCTTGAAGATCTGGTGCTATCTGATATTCAGGATGGTTTCAGGTTACCATTTTACGCAAATTTATTATTTATTACCAAGACTATTAAACCTCAGTATGTGAGGAACAGTGCTTATAAATTGACATGGAGACAGAAGTACCCTGACCTTCTTGTAATGGTAAAGGTCTTTACGGTGCTTAGAAAGCAATAGAGAAGGAAAGTGAATGCTGAAACTCTTGCCCCGCTGGAAGGCATGCGGGCACATGGTTTGCCTATCCCTATTCTCATTGCTGTTGGTGTTGGCATTCAACAATAGGTCAATAAATCTCTATGCTGTAAAATCGATTATATGGTTTTTAACAGTACAGCTGGATTCCTGGTGTTTGAGCCTTTGCGTTGCTTCCAGTGTTGTGTTTAGAGTGACAAGACTGGGGCTTGTAAACAATAAAATTATTTTATCCTTTTAAAAGCTTCAGATGATGGAAATACTCAAAAATTGTGACACTGGGATAAAATGGGAAGAGTTGGGAACAGGTAGCATATGCTCAGGATGGAGTCAGAGCAGTAGTACTGATAAGCCACATCTTCTTAGCTGTCTGCTATGCATTTGAAAGTCCTGGGACACGATGCGTCAGGTTTGCCCTCAGTTGTTAGTGCTGGTAAGAGCCTGTGCTTTCTTTTAATACTTGAATATAGACCAGTGCAAAACCATAGAAAATCAAACCCACCCTATTGCCTGTACTTTTTTTCCCAAATTCTTGGCTTACTTTTTATTCCCAGGAGTGATCATGCCTGTGTGCAGCTCCAGTAAACCTATTGATTGTTTATTGTATACTGCAGTTCCTTGTGTATTGAAACTAATGGGGGGTACCAGTGGATTTTTGTTCTGAAGCTGTGATCTTACAGATTCTCTGGTGTTTAGTTGAGATTGACTTGTGCATTGTTTGCTTGTTTTTTCCACTGGTTGTCACCAACAATGTGTCCTTGCTCTAGTCGGCTGCCTGTTTAAAAAATAATAAAATAATTTTTTTAAAAAAAAAAAGTGAGAAACCTGATGTCTGGAGGCTTGCAAACCTGCCCAGTATAGACCAAGTGAATCCAAGAGTTATTCAAAGAGACCAGAAAGCTTTCTTATAAAAATAAACCTATCTGCAGATATCTTCAACACCCTTCTTCCTTGACATCTGTGTTCACAAGTGACTAATTCAACAATATAATATAAATAAAATTAATTTTAAATGCTTTTTAGTGTGTTACAAAAATATTGCAACCGTAAGAAATCACAGAATCACAGAATGTTTAGGGCTGGAAGGGAGCCTAAAGATCATGCAGGAGTCTAAGAAGTTTTTTAATGTGCAGTTCACATTATGTACTGTAAACTGTCAATACGATTTCTTCAGATATCTCTTAAGTCAAATTCTCTTCCCATTTTACAGATTAATAGAAATATGCGTTTCCATAATACCACCTTTGAACTAATGAAGTGGAAGTACAGATGAAAACAGTCTGGAGGAAGTTTGAAGTACAATACAGTTTCATTCAGTTTCCTAATTCTGAGGTAAGGTTAAAGCATGCCAAATTTTATTTCACCTATTCCAAGAGTGAAAAGTGTACGAAAAGCAGCCACCCTGTCTGTCTTGTAACAAATTCTGAGCTGCCTTTTTTATGCTGACAGTCTTTAATACTGAAACAGCTGTTTCATCTACTCTGTCTTGCAGTTAGGAAAAAAGACAAAACAGCATCAACTAGAGACATCTGTTACAGGAAGATACATTAGAAAAAAGATAGCATATCAGACAAATTTTATTTGGTACAGTCTGTCTGCTCATGGTTGTTACTAATGTTTTAGTTGGAATAAAGGACTGGTAACACAATTACCTGCTTGTTGGGCATCTTCTGGCACAGTGCTTGATTGGTACAAAATGTTATTGCACTGTGTTTTTATTAGTGCTATTAATAAAGCGCTATGGGGTTTTTTCATACTGAATTCCACTGCCTCAGTATCATAAAGGCATTCCTGTGATTGATTATGAGTGATGGGGGTGCTTCCTTCGTAGTCTGCTTGCTTTCTTCCTTTGTGTAACTTAAATGGCAAAGTAGAATAGTCCTAAAAGGTCCAGTTTCTGCCATCGTTCAGAATTTTCTTCTGCAGCACCGGCTCTGTTTAAAAAACATAGTGAGCACTGGTCCTCCTAAATCTAGCTTCTCACCATTCCTGTTTTGCCTAACTGGAGCTGAGCCAGTGCCAACACACTGTGGTTTTAAGCGGTGGTGCTGTTAACCCTTCTCACTTTTTCCTATTTGGAGTCTTTATAACAGGTAGGACAGCTTCAGAAACTTAGACTAGCAGGCTTCACCAGTTGTCATCTGCTCCTTCTCAAAGGAAGCTTGCATCTCAGATTATGTTATCTTGCAGATTTTGGCTACTGTTACAGTGTTGAACCCCTATGCAATAGGAACTTCACTGGCAACAGAACTTTGCCTCTCACTTATCTCAAGGTCAGCCAGGGAATCTTAAAACACATTTGACCCACAGAGAGAAGCATGGATCCTCTGCTGGGAATCGTATTTTAGAGAAACGCCTCCAAGGGAAAGATCAACTTTGAATACAGCTAACTCATATTGTATCTTTAGCTGACCTGTTCCTCAAAACATGAAACTTTCTACACACCATATGCAAATTCAAAGGTACAAAGGTGGAACTCATGTTGGCAAATGCAAAATTTGTAGTCAGTCTACAGTACTTCAGGTGAGAAAGATTATCATCTGGTCTACATGCTGAATTCATATCTTAATGTATGTTAGCTTCTTTCACCTTCCTATTTTGCTCAGGTTATTTTATGCCTGACAAGGCAAGAAGACAGGCAAGTACTATTTCATTCAATCATATATTCCTAAAAGGCTGCTGGGTAATTCAAAGGCTGGTTGCAAACAAAGCAACAGCTAACACAGATTTAACATAGTTCCATACTACTCAAAAGTAAAGGACTTTGAGCCAGTGTTGAAAATTACAGACTGCACTGATACAAAACCAAGAACTGTTTCCTCCCTGAGGAGAGTAGCAGATCATTTCTCCTCCAATGAGATAGTTCAACAATAAATAACAGTTCTTAAATTGTTTATCAATAGAGGACTCTGCAGATAAGGCCCTCTCTTGAAAAGTCACTCTTTTTTCTACCAGGAAGAAGAGTTGCTATTCTCAGGCTTGTAAATTGCAAGCAAATTCCGAAGTGTAGGTTGTTTGGGGAACGTGTACATATTAATGTAAGACTGTACTTTAAGAGCTATTTGTAGCATTAAATAGCTTCATGAACTGAGATGGCCTGCCGTGGACAACAGAACCTCATCATCAGTTTAGAAGAGTGATTGATATGTGTAGGTGAAAGGATAATCTGTGTTTGGGGAAATCTCACAGGATAGAGAGTGGGTCATTGGAAAGCAGTTCTTTAGTGACTGCCCTCTGTTCTCAGTGATCCCACTCCCAAAGCATTTAGAGCTGATGCAGTATTTAGAGAAGTAGTGCTGTTAACTCAAATAATGAAAGATCTCTCTCATGCAAGAAATGTGAAGGAAGGGTAGTGCTTGGAGACGCCCTCTGTGTGTGTGTGTGAGCTCTCGCAGTAAATGCTAATTAGTATTTCTTGAGGATACCATCTGTGTTTTCCTCTTTAAGTGTCTTTCTGATGCTATCCTGAATTGAAATGAGCTGAAAACAGGTTGAAATGAGCTGAAACTAGGTGAATACTCTTCTGTTACACAGAGGGAAAGAGAGAAGGGCACTTTTTCCTGATACTTACTGGTTTGCTGCTCTGGCCGGGCAAAGCTTTCCTGTCTGAAGCAGCAAGGCATGAGCATGTACTATTGGGTTGAAAACTCTTGATGAAATATTATTTTAAAAAGGGAAAAGAGAAACCCAATTACACCCCTCCAACCACCTGCACAAGTCACTCTTTTCCCTTCTTGTCCACTGTCTTCTTTAGATAGTAATACTGTTAGCAGTAATTTAGGAAGGGAGTTAGTTTTATGCTTTCTCTGTATGTAAATAGCTGATCTGGTAAAAAATAGAATGGTAACACAAATCCACCACAGAATTTCCCTATCCTTGACACAGCTTGTCCTGTTTGTACTAAGTATTACGGGCTTTTTGCAAGTCAACCAGTGCACAAATGGCACCAGGGAAGGGAGCTTATTGGAACCAGATAAACCCAAGTCCTTTCGTTAACCATTTCTGTTCCTCTGTGTGTTCTGTTTCCTATGTATGTTCCTGTGTTCATACCTTTATAGCTGGATTTTAGTAGCAAGCTGACAAAGACCAAAGATAAAGTCACCAAGACCAAAAGGGCGAAGAAATTTAAAATATCAGACATGGGCAGTGTACATTGTCCCATGTGTTGATCAGACATTTTATGTAGTTACTGAGTGAGAGATCAGTGGTATTGTGTTTCATAGCCTGACCTGTTTTCAGGTGTATTTTTTTGAGCCCGTTTAGGATTTTAAAACCCTCAAAACCCTGTGGAAGTGTTTTATTTTTACATGTTTATTCTAAAGAAAAAGTGTGTTTTGTTTGCATCTAAAACTGCTGCCTGATAATCTATTCATTAGCTCCTAGGTGGTGTATGAAGAGAAATTTGGATTAAATCTCTGGTTATCTCCTCCATGTTAAGGCTCAATGAAGAGTAGGATACATCTGTCTGACAGTTCTCAATAAGGTTTATTTTAATCTTTCTTTAATATGGTCTTGTACTTTTGTTAGTTCTATTTTGGAGACAGCGTAAAATTTCCTGATGTCTGTCTTAGTAGGGTAAATGTCTGTCTTTTAATTGCAACTGTGAATTTGTGCAAGTCTTACATTTCTAGTGTGATATAACTGGAGAAACACAGCTTGGTATATTACACCTAATCAGTATTGCTGTGTAAGCCTAATTACCTTCTACAGCTGTTCTGCTGTATCAAGTTGTATCTTTATTTAAGATTTTCCTTGTATGCTTACTTTTTCTTTGGGATATTGACAACTGGACGTGGATGATTTAACACACATACATCCTACACCCCCCATTAAAATGTAAAATACTCCCTTAGTCTGACTTGCCTGCAGCAAGGCATCAACTAGGAGATTAAAGATCTCTAATGTACAACTGCTGAACCAATAACTTGAGTTGATAGTTTAGAAACTACTTCCTACTTTTCAGCTTGAGTGTCTGTAGAGTTGCCATCTTTCTGTCTCCTCCCAAACTGGTGGTGGTAGAACCATCTGTTATCTGATGGAGCTTGTTCATTCAGTATTCAGGAAAACATGCCAAGGGTTTCAGAACAAAATCTGCCAATGAGGCAGTGGTTTTCTGACTAACCATCAAAACTGCCTAGTATCTCCTCCATTCAGTTAGGAAGCAATTATTCTGTAAGGTTGGATTAGCTGCCACTGAATTTCCTTGGTGGCAGTCTATTTGCTAGGAGTTAATTCCATAGCAAACAGGCTGAGCCACTTCAGGCTTAAACCACAAATGGGAAATGCAGGTCAGTGTGCTCAAAGCATTTTCCAGGAGTGGAGTAACCAGAAGTCCATGTCATCTTGTGAATCAGTTGATCAAAACAGGAAGTGCCAGTGATTCCACTCTGAAGCTGCTCTGTTCTGTGGCATGCTCTCACATGTTTTGCTGGTCCTTTGGCCAGTATCCTCCTGACTGTGCTTTCCCCATTCCATTTGGCCTGGCTTAGCCAAGGTTGTTGCAGTAGTGTGACCATCTCAATCGCATGCAGTGTCAAACGAGCATTCCCTATTGCTAGGCCAAGACTGTCAGGTACAGGAAGGTCAAGTTAAGCTGTCCAAGGAGCCCTTATTTTTAACAGTTTTTATGTTGGGTCTGTCTGGTTCAAGCTTGTGTTGAAAGGTAACCCATCTCAGAAATCTGGGCATGTTCTGATCTAGTAAGAGGAGGATAAGTTTTCTATCTTCTTTCTGTATCTGAGGATGGGAGTTTTATGGGGGAGGATGGGAGTTTTATGGGGGAGGATGGGAGTTTTATGGGGTAGGATAGAGAACTAATTCAAGAACTTCTGCTGAGAAAATACACAGGGAATGTATTCACAGTACAGTCAGTGCAGTATCTTTGTATCGATAGGAATGTGTTTTACAAGCAGGTGGTTGTAACATGGATATGAAATCAGAAACATAACAGACTTTTTGTATTTGTTGACTCTGTTTAGATAAAGAATGACAAAATGTGGTTATCTACTAAACATTAATACAGGGATTGGTTTTTGTTATTATTTCAAGAACAGCTTTGCTTCCCCCCCTCCTTTTTTTTTCTTGAGGCAAAACCAAGCAGATAAACATTCCTTCCTGATCATACAATTTTGAAGCAGTCCTAAAAAAGTCAGCTATGGACTAGGCTCCAGTCCTGAGCCAGGTTTCAAAGTTGAGAATGTCCTTCTCCAGACGTTCCAAGGTTATCACGTTGTGATAAGTTTCATTCAACGTTAGGTGAAATGTTTCTGAAGCGTAGCTGACATGGAGTTGCATGGAAATAAATTTTTTTCTGGAGAAAAGAAGACTTAGGGGGGACCTAATTAGTGTTTATAAATATCTTAGACGTGGGATGCAGGGGGAATTGGCCAGCCCCTTTTCAGTGGTCTGTGGGGACAGGACTAGGGGCAATGGCTGTAAACTGGAGCACAGGAAGTTCTGCACCAACATGGGGAAGAACTTTTTCACAGTGAGGGTGACAGAGCAGTGGAATAGGCTGCCCAGGGAGGTGGTGGAGTCTCCTTCTCTGGAGATATTCAAGTCTCATCTGGACGCCTACCTGTGTAATATGAGCTGGGGAGCCTGCTTTGGCAGGGGGGTTGGACCCGATGATCTCTCAAGGTCCCTTCCAACCCCTATGATTCTGTGATTCTGTGTGAAATGTAGGGAAATAAAATGTATTTTAAAATAATAAACATCTAAGTAATTGATTTAGATACGGGTCCTTGTATACTGTCACACACGCACCCACCACCCCCCTGCCCCCCCCCCCGAAGATTAGGGATATGAACTTGCTACTTATTTCTAATCCAGATATGTGATATCCTTTAAAAAAGTTAAAGGTGTAACACGGCCCAATCTAGGTAAAGAAGGTACAGTTTTATTGTGTCCTTGGAATATGTATGTTTTGCATTTTCAATACTGAAATTCCTGTACTGTATCTCAAATAGTAATTTTAGTCATTAAAAACTTAAATATTCTGTTCTGAAACTTTTCTTTGGTAAAATACCTATGCTGGTAAATAATCTGAATAATTAGGAAGAAGATATTAATGAATTGGTTAGTCATATAATGCTTTATTTAAATACTTTGCTGGTTTTTCGAAAACAGGGGAATTAATGCTATAGAATGGAAGGTAACTTGGTGGTGGTACAAGTTAATTTAAAAAATAAATCACAGTATTTTTTCTTCCATGTGCTTTGTCGTGAAATGATTTGATGTGATAATGGCAGTAGCAATGTCTGATGATTCCAATGCAAATCCTAATATGGTGTCCTTTCTATGGGGAAGAACAGACACTAAACTCTGCTTCAGCTGCTGTGTGCAAGTGCACAGTCTTAAAGTGTATGCACCACTGAAGTTTGCTAGTTACAGTTAGAAGTAAGCCTAAGTTGTTAAGAAAACCAAATCATTATATGCTTGCTTCACATCAGAATATATGCCAAAAAGCAGTAATACTTTAGTTCATGGAATCATAGAATTTACTGAGTTGGAAGGGACCTGTAAGGATCAGCAAGTTCTATTTACTAATAGCCTGAAGAGCAAGATAAAAGGAAAAAAGGCAAGATAGTGTAGCTTGGGGAAAAATAAAGGAAGTCCACAGCTCTAGAATGACTGCTGAAGCAAGGGTGATGAAGGAAATAGTTACTTGAGCTATGTAGATGTGTATTTAGGGTAAGAAAAATGTAACTTAAGGTAGAATAAGCTGTGATTGAGTCCTTACTTCAGGGGAGAAAAAGGGAGCCATGCTGCTATGTCCACCAGAACAAGCATTCTGGTGTTTCCACAGTAGACAGTTTTTTCTTCAATTAAAGTAGTAAGGCAGATAGTTGTAAAACATTACAATAGATAAGAAATGGAGAAGTTGGATTGCTGTGAAGAGTGGGATTCGTGATGGCATACCGGTGTCTGGAAGCTGTGAGACACTGTCATCTTAAACCTGAGCATTATCCATCCATTCTCATGAGCCTAGTTATTAGCACCTGCAACAGAGACATACAGGTAATGAAATGGCTGTCCTGTCTTCTGCAACTCTCTGCAAATCAGAAAGACTGTATATTTAGGACTAAGTACTTGGTTTATATTAGTCCTCTGAACTCTTGCCTGTCAGTGAAAACTTGTCTGGAATAGTGTTTAATATGTATTAAGAATAAATATGTGGATGATCAAGTGCCTAAGTTGAATGAAAAAAGGTTTATGCATATGCCTTCATTTGTGTGTGTGTGTGGTATACAAACTTCTGAAGAAAACAGCAGCTTCATATTTCTGACTTTTAATGTGAATTTCCTGGAAGCTGCAGCTCGCTTAGTGATAAGGAAGTTTCTGTGCACTGATTATTCTATGTTTTGGTACTGATAGGGCATCTTGCAATCAGGTTTTGAATGTTTGCAGTTGATCGCAGTGACAGGAATTTGTTAAAGTAATGCCAGGGGGTCAGTAGCCTGGTCTGTTAGAATTGTCATAGTGAAGAAGTGCAGGAGGGTCCCCAAATGACTACGCATGACCATGCTTCAAGCACATTTTGTTGTTGTTCTTCCAAGATCTAAAATGTCTGTTCTCATTCAGACATGTTGCTTCAAGTTGAAGGTTTTTGAAAACTGATTATTTGTTTCAATTGTCAGGTAAAGGATATGAACAGTTTTTACAGAAACAGCTTGGTCCTAGGTTTTCAGTGGAACGAAAGTGGTGAGGGGGTTATCTGTACAGAGGAGACTCCCTGAACTCTTTGAGGTGGCAGTGTACGTGAAGAAAGAATGCTTATACAGGTGTCTTAAAGTTCTGTGCACTTCAAATTTTCATAGAATTTGCCAATATACACTTGTAATCCACTCAGGGTTTTTTCCCATCAGGAATTTTTTATCCTCAATCTTTGAATTAAAACATGAATTAAAAATAAAATTCTTTATCAGTCTTACAGCTCTGTTGTTCTTACTGCATGTATCAGTAGATGGTACCCTTCTCCATCATCTCAGTGGCAAACACAGACTTAGTTTTCTCCCCCCCAAAAAGAAAAATATCCTTATGTAACTCGTTGTAACTGAAGAAAGAGGAAAATATCCACAATAAAAGGGTTTTTTTGAGTAATCTTGCATACTTACGTAGCAGTGCTTAAACTTGAGGTTTAAACTGCTGTTAGTACAAGGGGAGCAGTTGCAACTGGGCATGTAATGCAATTTGCAGATTTATGATTTGGGGGAAATATTTTTTTTCTACAGTCTGCTGTACTACTCTGTGCCAGAATATCAAAACTGCTTTGGAGTCTATAACCAGTTTGCTGTATGTCTCAACTGTTGTGAGGGATACGAGTAGCAAAATGTTTCTAAGGATTATGAAATAGTTTTACAGTTTTCCTGTAAAGCTGGAAGTTAAAGTATGTTCCTTTACTTTGTGACAGCCAATTGATAGTTTATCTTCCCTGATAAACAGCTGCTAATAGATCTCTGCGGGTTTGTTTAGGTTTTTTTACCTGGGGGCAGAGCTACATGTAATACTCAGTTATTGCAAACTATTCTAAATGGATTTAAAGAGGGTAGACAGGTACATTCACAGTGAGTAGATACCTTTGCAGGTGTTGGTGATGTGAGTTTTGAGGCAGTGAAAAAGAATGTAGTGGGAGATGCATAGGAAGAGCGTCCGAATTGTTCTCAGGGTTTTATACTTCAGTCCTGAATGCTTCCTCCTGACTGCTTTTAAATGTTAGGGCATAGGAACAATGGACCAATCTGCCTCTCATGTAGAGCTGTATTAATGCTATAGTATTTCATCTGCTGGTTCTGTTTCAGTACAGTTCTTGACTCAAATACATGAAAAATTGGAAAGAAAAAAGAGGAATGGAAAAAATACTCAGGATATGACAGAGGACTGGTTGCTACAAGATACTGTAGGCATTTGATAAAGAAGGTTCAGTAATGATGACTTTTTCTGGTCCCCTTTCTGCCAAAAATAATTCTCTATTCTCTTCAACTCACAACAAAAATTTCTGCCCATTATGGAATCTGTGGTTTTCCTGTGGCCCTCATTTTTCCCCTCACAGATTTAATTTGAAGCAGCCTTAATTCTGTAGGCTAAAGAATCATGAAAGAAAGAAGGTTTTGATAGCAGAGATGTAGAAGAAATGAATTACTTTTAGATGCAATAATGGCCTTGACAGAAGTAGCCTTAGAAGAGGCAGAATGAGATTGGTATAAGGACATGGTCTTGAATGACTGAGGAATAACTGAGTTGCCAAAGTTAATAAAGAGGTGACTTAGGAGGCAGATGGATGTGTTAAGATTTTTAGCTTAAGGAATTTTTGAGATGTCAGAGGAGATCCCATCATCCTTAAACTTGAAGGTGGGAAATGTTTTCAATTAAAATAGTATTCAATTCATTCCTGTAGTACTGAGTATGGGCAGTTAAAGTCACACAGCACAAAGGGCAAAGAGAAAAGTAAGACAGCAAGTGAAATTGATAGGAGAAGGAATATAGCATATAGGAAGGAATACAGTGTAACATCTGTATTTTCTTAGTTTCCTTAGGTCTAAGTCCAGTTGCTTTCTTACAAAATGGAGAGAAAAGCAAAGCTTTGAAGGAAAACAAGTGGTTTATTAGCTGAATGTGAAGTTGCATATAATCTAAGCCCAATCAACCAAACTGCTACATTGTATGTTGATGTTTTGCTATTCTTAGCTCTACTGTGCAAGTTGTTGGAAAACTTTTCTTAGTGTATTTAAAACAACCTTTTTGTGCTAAGTGGTGCAATTTCTCGAATACTAATAGAAAAGATACTCCTTATAAAACTACTGAACTCTCTAAATAATATTTTAATCTCATTGAACTTTGTAGCTCTGCTTCTTATGTGCATTTTCGTTTTGAATTTTGCGTGAAAAAAATTAACAGCATTGCTTTAGCCCTTTAGTGCAGGAAAATAGGGGACTATAACTGTTGAAGTATAAACATTACCTTTGAACTCTGTCTACTTATTGAAAGATTACTGTGTTTAGATTTAGAAATGTCTTTGAACCTATATTTGATGAAAGTGCATTGTTTAAACTTAAGAGTAGGAGGCTGTGTTTATGTGCATGCTCTGTTTTTTCTGTAGTTATTTAACGAAGGGGATCTACAATGCACTTAAACTTTAATGCAAAACAAAGTTAAATTCCATTTTCATTCAGCAAAACTTGCAGAGTACTGACAGGGTAAGTAAGATAAGGGCAGACATATAACATGTAGAGCCCTGGAATTTTTTTCCCAGAGCAATATTTTCTTATGTACTTCACAATTAAAAATTAGGTATTGCAGATGAGAGTAGAAACTGAATGCAGCATAGAACTAATTTTTGATTATTTGTATGATGGAAACACTTTCTTAATAGAGCTGATATTTCCAGTATCTGTGAAATAGCTGTGCCTGTCACGCTTTGTACATAAACATTTATTACTCTCTGTTGCTGTTTATTACTCTGATGCAGGAAATAACTGGATATTTTGCAGGTTCTATGTAAGATAACAAATGTTTTCATTTACAGGGTATTTGCTCACCAGTGGATTTGGGGGTGGGTGTATATTTTTTTCCCCTATTTACTATCCACCCATCCCCCCCCTATTCTTTTCTGCTTTGGGCCTGTTCAAGCTGTATGTATCAGGGTCCTCCTTGTGAGCTCTGGGAGATCACAGAACGTCAGGGGTTGGAAGGGACCTCGAAAGATCATCCAGTCCAGCCCCCCGCCAGAGCAGGATCACCCAGACTAAATCACACAGGAATGCATCCAGGCGGGTTTGGATGTCTCCAGGGAAGGAGACTCCCCCAGCCTCTCTGGGCAGCCTGTCCCAGTGAACAGAGGAGACAGTAGTGAGAGGGCTTGTGAGGTTACCACCCCCAGCCATCCACCTTGCTCTTTTGCCGGGCGGTCAGCGCCTCTGTGGCAGTGTCAAGCAAAGCAGCAGCGCGTAGGCCACAGCTTTTCAGAGCTTGGCATATTAATTTAAGCTGCCTTCTGTTCGGGTTTAGGCTATGCTACACTTGCCACCGACAATACTTGCTCGCTTCTCTTGCCCTTGCTGTGGAGGTGGTAACCTCCTCGTGTTTGGTGTCCAGAGCTTGTAAGCTTGTAAAAATACCCCAAAGTGAGTTTCTGGGATGAGTGTTGAGGCTCACAGATGCCAGGAGAGCTGTTGGCTGACTATTCATGTAATTTAAAAGAATTATAAGAGAGGTTGAAAGGGCGCATTTCCACAATTTAAAGTTAGAAGGGCAGTATAACTAACAGAGGAAACCTAACCGTTCACCTTTTTAAAAGGATAGACAATGGCAGGACAAGGGGGAATGGATTAAAACTAAAGGAAGGAAGGTTTAGATTAGATATTAGGGGGAAGTTTTTTACAGAGAGAGTGGTGAGGTGCTGGAACAGGCTGCCCAGAGAAGCAGTGGATGCCCCGTCCCTGGAAGTGTTCAAGGCCAGGTTGGATGGGGCCTTGGGCAACCTTGTGTGGATCCAGGCCTGAGGTTGGTGGCCCTGTCTGTGGCAGGGGGGTTGGAGCTCTATGATCCTTGGGGTCCCTTCCAGCCCATGCCATTCTATGATTCTGTGTAAGTTGTGAAGAACGTATCTGAAAGTTTGTTTCCATAGTAAG
Organism: Zapornia atra; assembly: GCA_013400835.1. NCBI lineage: Eukaryota > Metazoa > Chordata > Aves > Gruiformes > Rallidae > Zapornia > Zapornia atra. The sequence continues at coordinate 171,954 of VZTU01014230.1, read as the reverse complement.
AACACTTAAAGAATAATTTCTCCTGCCACATCCGTGTTTGAGGTGTGTAAAGAGCAGCATATACTATTTGGTTTATTTGGCAAATCCATACATTGAGGCCTCTTTGGGAGATTGATGGAGAGCACTTCTTTGAGAATACCTGTGCGTTATTTACCGTGACGTGTGAGAACAGCTAGACAGTTTCTTCTGTCAGCAGAGTAGGGTGCTTCTTGTGGGCATGGCAAGCTGGTGAGGAAAAGGAGTATTAAGGTTTACCTTGCCAGGCAGGGTTTTGTATTAGAAATCGTGATGATGTTGAAATTGCTGGTCTTGTCTCTGCTTTTTGTGTGCATTGAGCAAATAATGTTCTCTTGCCCATTGCCTCCAAATGCAATGAGGCGTGCTGAATTTGATGATTTAAAAATTATGTGGCTTATCTATGAAGTACCGTTTGCAAGTGTGTTTTTATCTTGTTCACAAAATGATGTATGAATTAATTTGGACAGCAGTTACCTTATGGGTAGCAGGACAAAAAAATGTATACCCATGTTGACGGTTTTAAGCATTTCGAGGGCAAGCAGTTTGCTTCTTGTGAAATGTTCTTCTCTTGGCCTTTTTAATGCTAGATCACATGTCACTTGCTTTACAAGGGACACTGTAGTGTCTCCAGCAGATACCAGAGAAAAAGGATTTGCAGTTACATAAAGGAGCAGCGGCAATTCTCCTGTTTACTGCCAGTCAGAAGGGGGGTGGTTTGTATTTTTGGCTGCAGGTTGTGTTGATAAGTAAGACTTTGCCTGTTCTCAATTTGAAGCTCTGTCTTTGAGGCAAATAAAAAAGGTGTGTGTGTTAAGGTCTCCTTTCTGTTACTCTTACATAGAAATTCTTTTCCTTTCTGCTCTGTTTGGAAAGTGTATCCTTTAATAACTGAAGTCGTGAGTGTGAGGAGCAAAGGCTCCATGAACAGAATTACCAAATTCACTTTTTTGACCTTGATAATTATTAATTTGTGCATCTATGTATTTCTGAGCCTGATCAGTCTCCCTTGCGTGGCGTTTTATTGTGTTTTACAAGACTTAAATAGGGAAGAGGATTTTAAAGAGAAAAATCTGAGAGAACCTAACGCAACTCCATGTTTGTTCTTAAGGGGTGTAGAGGTCTTTTAGAGGGGAGCTGGCTTTCAGAGGGGGAAGACAGTATTCTTATGCTAATCCACGCTCTGGATAAGGAGCAAAGCAGCCGTGCAAACAATGGAAGTGGAGCCAGAAAGTCTGCGCTGCAGCCTAGCACGCCTTGAAAAGCATGTCAGGCAGGGCGCCTAGGGCTGCTCCGGGGAGGGGCCCGAGCAGAGGGGAGAGCTCCGCTCCGCTTTACTTGAGGGAGCTGGCAGAAGGCCATAAGACTTGGAAAAGTCTTGCTACCTAGAAAACTAGAATTAAGGGTGGAAGTGCGGGGAAGGGGGAGAGAAGTAGTTGCAGACTAGTTTTCGTATTTTAAAAAAAGAACCAAAACCAACCGAAAAACTTCTATTGAACTGTCTCAGCTTTGTTGCTGCTGTGTTCTTCTTTATTGAAATTCGAGCGATGTCTGGGTTGGTTTGTTTTTTTAAAATAGTGCCCAGTCTCTCTAAGCAGAGCCCTGTGGGAGAGGGGTAGGCTGTAGCGGCGTGGCCCGGCAAGGAGCCTCGGGTCGGGACGCTGCGGGAAACCGGAGCTGCGGGATGATGCCCGGGGGAGGCTTCTGGGTTTCTGTGCCTTGCTCCTTCTCTCGCAGGAGACACCCGTGCCGGTGACAGCGGGGGAAAAGGCATGGGTTTGTATAGCATGCTATGCTGTTGATTCAGTTCGGTATGCAGAGGCGGACAAGGCTGTTTCGCTGAGGCACCGTGAAATGAGAAATGCGCTCCGTAACCACCGAACAAAAACCCCCGAGGCTGGAAAGCTCTGTGCGAGTGCCGGAATTTGCAGTCACCTTCACTTTGGAGACAAAAAGTACTTGTGAATTCCCTTTTCTGGATTAGGCAGAGGCTATAGATGGAACAGAAACAAGCGGAGACCACGAGACTGAAGTGTAACAAAAGCTTACCCCGGAGGGTTTTTGGTTTGGGGATTTTTTGGACACGTATTAATGAATAGTTGTCCTAAAATAATGAAAAACTTACTGTAAGGTTGTGAAAACATTCGTTAGTCTTCTTTAGAGTGCTGAAAAGGAGGTTGGACTTCAGAAACCCTTCCTGTGAAAGCATTAGTACTTCTCAAGGCCCTGATTTGAGCCTCCGTAGTGAGCCAGTGCATACTCAGGATTGAGGCCCAGCTTTTTCCTTCCCTCAGCCTGGGTACATTGTTTGCATAAAATAATTCTAATTCAGAGCCAGAGCATGCGATGGGTCTTGTAGGCAGTTTAGTATGACTGCAGTATTTTTCAGTAGTGGCACATGAAATCTGTGATAATTTTAATGACTTTTTCTCTTGCTGCTTATGTTTAATGAATTAAAGGCTTTAAGTATTTGTGGGTTTTTTTGCAAACAACATTTAAAAGGTTTAAGTTACATTCCCAGTTTCAATTTGTTAGATTTAGAAATGGAATGTATTAATTACATGTGCAGACTTTATTCCTCCTTCGCATTGACAGTGTGACAGTAAGGAACTAGCAAAAGTGATAAATAGATAATAAAAACATTTAAGAATTATAGCTTCTGGGTACAATAGCAGAAGTTGATGTCATTTATGGTAGAAGGAGCATGACTATTCGTTTTCCAATTGTCTTAAGGGCAGAAGCTCTCAACAAGCTAATTGCCAAAGTGATGGAGTTGAAAGAGGGGAGATGGGTGGAGGTGAATAAAAATTGTGTAGCGAAATCCTGTTTGAGTATGCTCAAATAAGAGAACCTGCCATGTTTATAACACACGAGGATATGCCTGAGTACCTGATGGCACTGGGAAAATAATTTTACTGAATTTCATTACTGTTAATTTAATGACAGAAACTTTGTAGCAGTTAGTTAATTGGAATTCCAGAGTAACAGTAAGATGGGCATTCAGGAGTCCAATGAGTGGTGTCCCCAATTACCTAATTGTGCTGGGCATGGTAAAAAGCAGCTAGGCTTTAATTTCTTCATGGGTAATAACTTTGTTTATGAAACAGACAGATACATCATCATTTAGGAGTTTGGCTTCCAATTTCTGCTGTAAGGTACACAGATTTGATGTTTGCCAGCAGTGTGAAATTTTCCTTTCGTAAGATTTCTGTTAAGAGTATCCAAAGTGGATTTTGGTGACTTTTCTTCCAGCTGCTCAAAAATAGCAAGTCCTTTTCTAAGACTTTTAACTCTGTTGCTGCAGAAAGCAGTTGTTAGGGGCTCGTGGTTTGTGAATGAACAAACCCACCTTTGCAGTACGTGCATTATCAACTAGGAATAGAACTCAGATAGATTTTTTTTTTTCATTTCAGTTTTTCAGGAAGTAATACACACATGTGCTGAACTTAACATTTGAGATTTGCAGTTTGTAAAGGCAGAAAGAACACTGAAATAATTTACACAACCTCTGGACATATAAATTTATGCAGTCACTAGTAGTTTTAAATAATTCCAATACAATTTGCAATTTAATGGAATTATTCTTTTGAGCTTACATGGATTACTGCCTAAAGAAATAGGTCCTTATTTGAGGTAGCTTTTGTTGATGGCCATGCAGCCAACTAGTTTACAATAGCCAGCAGCTTTTTCCATCATCTGTATGATTTCTTCATAGATTTTGCTGGTGGATTTACCTGTGTTGCTTTTAGTTTTTTAAGATATTTGACAGCATTTAAGCATAGCAGGTTTGGCTGTTTCAGTATGATACTTTTCTACAATTTGTGTAGGTATGCTTTACAATAGAATATTTAAAACACATTTAAAAAGTAGGCCTGTAGAAGTATTTGACAGACTTAGACACTACAGAATTTGAAGATTTATTTAAAAATTCTTCCTGTTATGGGATTGATTAAATCGGACTATTTGACTTTGAATAAGCTAAAGTTAACTACAACTCTGTTTGTATTAGGAATTAGAAAATGGAATTGTAAGGGCTGTCCTGGATGAGTCTGCACCCATCCTGTCACCTGCAGCTACGTGAGATGGTGGCCTTTGCAAACTAAGGACTAATTGAGGTTTTGGACTCTTGTTTGAAAATCCGCCCTAGAACCTTCTAACTGGTGGTTAGGAATTGTCTTCTAATTTCTGATCTAAATAAATTTTAATGCCTGATCCATGCCTACCTGTTGATGAACCAGTAATTTCCTTTGGGTAGAATAACTGTCTATCTTGCCTCGTGTTCATTCCTATGTCATATTTTCAGAGAGTAATAATTTCCCTGCCAGCCTTCACTATATGGAACTTTTTCTTTTCATCTCCATTCATAGGGCTTTCCTGTTCTCCAGATAGTATTATCAGTCCTTCTAGGCATTGTTGAATTTATCAGTCATACTGTGTCTGTGCTGTTTGTGTTTTCCCGTTTCCCCTGGGAAATTTCTCTAGGAAATCCTGGAGTTGTATTTTGTCTCTTTTCTCCCAGCAACATCTTGTGGATGTGTCTGATGTTCTGTTACTGGCTCGTGTACTTGAGTCCTTGGCTAGTCCTTGGCTGTAACCTGTGCATGACCTCCTAGTCTATGTCAAGCAGAAATTCTTCGGAGTTGCCAGTATTTCATGCAGTTCTTCATGTGATCCAAATCTTCTTGCATAGAAACAGCACTCAGCAGAATTGAGGGTTTGTGTTTGTTAGCAAGGTTTATCAAAGTTTTACTTTTTGTTCTTAGGTCAGTAAAGAAAAGGGTAAGTATTCTGGAATCAAGCTGATTCAAGAGTCAAGGTCCTTGAATGTCATTTGAAGTACACTAGTAATCTCTGTTCTTGAAACTACTTGTCTGCCCTGTAGTGAATTCTTTACTGTTCTCACAATCCCTCTTTTCTTCATCCAAATTAATAATTTTCTTTGTGGCACCATCTCAGGTTTTTTTAAGCTCCAGTGGAAAGGCTGTTGCATACTGGCGTAGGTAACCGTAAGCACATTACCTCAATCCTATGTACAGTTTTGAACTCAACTTTGAGGAGGAATGGAACACCAGAGAGAAACTGGATTAAGTCTAAATCACTTCTTGCCCTCATTATACATAGGAGAAACATTTCATATTTTTCAGTTTTGCTTTGGCAAACACGTTTACTTGGTATTTTGTGCACTGCTGCAAATGTTTTGAAACATCTTGTCTGTTGAAATGGATTTAATTCTAATTCTTAGGAAGTTTGAGATTGTTTCTTTTTTTGTGTGTTCCCCTCTTACAATATTGTCTTTGTTACATTCAGCACTATCATTCTTCATTGAAATTTGGGACAGTGCAGCTCATTTGGCTTGGGGATCATGCTGTTAGAAATGTTACAGAGCCACATCTAAAGAACAGTTGCCACTGAACTCTGTGCTCAGAATCATTTTGGACCATATGAGAAATTGCTCAAACTTTAGTATTCGGAGTCATATGGAGTGTAGGGCTGGACTGCCATGACAGTGCCATGAATTCACGGCCGAGTTCCAGTTCAGACACCACCACACCCCCATTTGAATAACAGCAGCAGTTTTTCAATAACCTCTTTTCAGGAAGGATGGTAAATTGTGCTGTAGACAGCTGAGTATTATGAATGATGAATAAATTACTATTTAACAGGTTATAGTTAAATGCCGCTTCATAGAAACAATAGGAAAATAAGACATTGCAAACTTGAAAATCAGCCCATTGGCTTATGGGTTTGAATTTCTTCAGCATTTCTCTGTTGGCAGAGTAGTGTTCCAGGTGTTAATTGGTGCTTAAACACATTAGAAGTAGTCATTGGGTTGTGTCATTCTGCACTGTTAATATCAGGCATGGTTTGGAGAAATTCCAGCCGTTGCTCGCTTTAGATAGTGTGCATTAGTGGGGCTGCCAGTCTTCCACTCCAATGGGAATCCAGAAACGGCTCAGAAAAGGTGCACTGCAGCCCCTTTGGTTTTATCAAATGTATTCTTTGCTGTTGTAGTTTGGTTTTAGTGAAAGTTATTCTCATACAAAGGTCATAACTACATCATTTTTTGAGGTGTGGCAGTTGTTAGAAACACTAGAACAGCTAGTCTGTGTTATAAAGCTATAAAAACCTATGTCACAATGTTGGAGTGCCAGGTGATTGTAGGAACAAAGTGTTTTCAGTTTCCCTTTCTGTGAAAGAGCAACATAGGCTATTAGAGCAGTAATTGCCTTTTTTTAGGTCAGAAACTTACATGAGGAAAAGGAAGAACAATTCAAAGGGTGGGTAAAAGATGTCTGAAATCTCTTCTGATAGCTGTTGCCGGAAAGCTGAATTTTACTCTGGTGACAGCTGACACTGCCTCAACGCATCCACATTGTGGTTTTGCCACAGTTTTGTTGCTTCTGTAGCGTGGGCATTAGCATAGGGCGCGTGTCCACACTGCAGTTCAGAGTTCATATTGGGACATTTTACTGCCAGTGGCTAATTTTTGCTCAGTCGTTGAAGCTCACCTGCCCAGCAGTGAGCCGTGACCCGCTGGCGCTCAGCGGTGCTGCGCTGCCCAAGCCTTGCGGCCGTCTGCGGGGCTCCTATGTCTGGGTGAGAACTTCAGGCTGACATTAACAACCACAGAAAGGTAACTCCAGTAATAGTGGTAAGACATTGTATCAGCATTTCAGGGGAAAAGGAGGGAATTGCAGCCCCTGCTGGGTTTTACTTTCTGTTTTGAGGTCTTCCTTCAAATGCTGATAAGCGTTCTCAAATGAGAATTACTTTTAAATGGGGAGTGATCACAGAAGCTACCGGTGTCATTTTATTCCATGGTTTAATATACATTTTAGTACTTGTTTACATTTTAATACATATGTGTAAATCGAAATATTAATGAAAGGAAGATTCAGGTACAAAATCCTGCTTCTAAGGAGAGAACGTTGCATTTGTGAATGGACTTGGACCGCATTTTTGAGACCTACCTTAGATTGTGTCACATAACAAAAAATCCCTGTGAAACTGGAAGTGGTTTGCAATAACATTTTCTTTTTTCTTTTTTCCCCCATTTCTTCTTGCTTTTTGATGACATGCCATGTGGTACAGAGGTAAATAGACACTCCGCATTAAGTTCCTGTGGCAGTGTGCTCCCTCACCTCGCTGAACTGGGGAGTGAGGTGACCAGTTTTCTGAAAGTTCAAAACCACTCGTAGGCTTGAAATGTGGAAGAGTGGCAAATATGTAGCCCTTACTAAAAGGTGCGTGGAGAAGGCAGAAGGAAGTAATTTTTTTTAATATACTTTAAACAGACTATTAGTGGGTTTTCTCTTTCTAATGGACTGCAAAATACCGCAAATAAAGCCTTTGTTGTCTTACTACATACGAGTTTGGCAGTTGTCATCGTCCACATGTTTTATTGAGGATTGAAGTTCATTGCAGTTGAAACATGGAGTAAAGCAGTAATACCAAAGAGACCAGCTCCATAGCAGGTATATCTGCACTGGGGAAGGGAATTGTGGTGTAAAGGGCTGACAAATAGCTCTTTTGTGGCTGCTAAAAGTTGAGACAGCTGGGGGCCAGCAGCTCGTGGGAGGGCTGATGTCATCATGTAGGCAGAGCCAGCATCACTGGTGGCACATCTGAACGAAGCATAAACACGCCAAAGGTCATTTATTGAGCCCCACGTTAAGGCTCCTCTTAAAAGCAGGGGAGCAGGAGCAAGCAAGCAGCTGATTAGTGGCCAGGATGATCTGACAGGGCATTAAAAATAAATATATAACTAAATAGCTCAGTCAAAGAACAATTATTCTGGTGGAGGATCATGCTCCTGACACCAAACAAAATGGATGTAGGAACGCAGGCTGAGCTCCCACACATGGATGTGGCTAGGCACACCAGGGAATGGTAAGGTAGAGTCCTTGTGGATAAGGATTAGGGGGAAGGCCAACAAGGCGGTCATCCTTGTGGGGGTCTGCTATAGATTGACAAACTAAGAGGAAGAGACAGATGAAGATTTCTGCAAGCAGCTGGTAGAAGTCACCCATCGCCAGCGCTTGTTCTCATGGGGGTTTCAACTTCCCAGATGCTTGCTGGAAATATAATACAGTGCAGAGGAAGCAGTCTAGGAGGTTCCTGGAATGTGTGGAAGAGTGACCATGAAATGGCAGGCTTCTTTATTCCTATTGAAGTCAGGAGGGGGGGGTCAGTAAAACTGCTACCTTGGCCTTCTGGAGGGCAGACTTTGAACTGTTCAGGACACTGGTAGGGAGAGTCCCTTGGGAGACAGTCCTGAAGGGAAAAGGGGTCCCGGATGGCTGGATGCTTCTCAAGAGGCAAGTCTTAAAGGCGCAGGAGCAGGCTGACCCCGTGTGCAGTAAGAATAGCCAGCAGGGAAGAAGACTGGCATGGCTGAACAGGGAACTTTTGCCAGGTCTCTAGGAGAAAAAGAGTGCACATCTGATGGAAGAAGGAACAGGCAACTCGCAGAGAGTACAAGGAAGTTGCAAGCATATGCAGGGGAAAAATCAGAAAGGCAAAAGCCCAGCTTGAGCTCAACCTGGCCACTGTGGTAACAGATAATAAAAAAGGTTTCTATAAATACATTAACAGTAAGAGGGCCAAGGAGAATCTTCCCTCCTTTACTGAATCCGGTGGGGAACATGACTATTGAGGGTAAGGAAGAGGCGGAGATTCTCAATGCCTTCTTTACACTTGTCTTCGGTAGTCAGACCGGTTATTCTCAGAGTATTGAGCCTTCTGACCTGGAAAGACTGGGACAGGGAGCAGAATAAAACCCCCATGATTGAGGTCAAAACAGATAGAGATCTACTATTCCACCTCCACTGTTGCAAGTCCATGGGGCCAGATGGGATCTACCTGAGGGTGCAGAGGAAGCTGGTGAATGCGATTGCTGAGCCACTCTCCATCATCTATCAGCAGTCATGGGCTACTGGAGAGGTACCAGATGACTGGAGACTTGGTAATGTGACGCCCATCTTATAAGAAAGGTTGTAATGAAGACCTGGGGACCTACAGGCCTGTTAGCCTGACCTCAGTGCCAGGGAAGGTTATGGAGCAAATCATCCTGCGGTAATCACAGAGCAAATATGTGACAACCAGGGGATCAGGCCCAGCCAGCCATGGGTTCATGAAGGGCAAGTCCTGCCTGACCAACCTCATCTCCTTCTATGATCAGATGACCTGTCTGGTGGATGAGGGAAAGGCTGTTGACATAGTCTACCTCAACTTTAGCAAAGCCTATGACTACCTCCCATGGTATTCTCCTGGAGCAGGTGTCAGCCCATGGCTTAGACAGGTGCATTCTTCATTGGGCTAAAAACTGGCCTGGATGGCTGGACCCAGAGAGTGGTGGTGAATGGAGTTAAATCCAACTGGTGACTGGTCAGAAGTGGTATTCCTTGGGGGTCAGTACTGGGGCCCATCCTCTTGAATATCTTTATTGATGATTTGGATGAGGGAATTGAGTGCACCCTCAGTAAGTTTGCAGATAACTCCAAGTTGGTGGGAAGCCTTGATCTGCCAGAGGATAGGAAGGTCCTCCAGAGGGACCTGGACAGGTTGAATCAAGGGGCAGAGGCCAGTAGGATCAAGTTCAACATGACGAAGTGCTGGGTCCTGCACTTTGGTTATAACAACTCTAGGCAATGCTACAGGCTTGGAGCAGAGTGGCTGGAAAGCTGCACAGAGGAAAAGGATCTGTGGTGGTTGTTTGACTCTCACTTGAATGTGAGCCAGCTGTGCGCCTGGGCGGCCAAGAAGGCCAGTGGTATCCTGGCTTGTGCCAGGAATAGCATAGTCAGCAGGACCAGGGAGGTGATCATCCCCCTGTACTCAGCTCTGGTGAGACCACACCTCGAATACTGTGTTCAGTATTGGACCTCTCAAGAAAGACATCGAGGCCCTGGAGCATGTCCAGAGAAGGGCAATGAAGCTGGTGAAGGGCTTGGCACACAAAGGAAGTAGAGGAGTGTCTGAGAGAACTGGGACTGTTCAGATTAGAGGATGCTCAGCAGAGACCTTATTGCTCTCTGCAGCTACCTGAAAGGAGGTTGTTGTGAACTGGGAGTCAGCGTCTTCTCACAGACGATTAGCAATAGGACAAGAGGGAATGGCTGCAGGTTGTGCCAGGGGAGGTTCAGGTTAGAAATTAGGAGAAATTTCTTCTCAGAAAGAGTGGTTGGGCATTGGAATGGGTTGCCTGGGGAGATGGTGGAGTAACTGTCCCTCAGGGTGTTCAAGGCAAGGTTGGATGAGGTACTTAAGGATGTGGTTTAGTTAGTAATATAGGTGGTAGGGGGATGATGGGACTAGATAATCTTGGAGGTCTTTTCCAACCTTAATGATTCTGTGATTCTACTCGTAGAATTGCATTGCCGGCCCACTAGCTAGAAGGACGTTCCCTGTCAGCTGTCAGAATTGGTCACTTCTTGAGATTAGGAAAAACTGAAGAGTGTGAGTATTCTTGTTACTGTACTGATTTTACCTCTAGCTCGCCTGGAGGTTTGTTTTGATGTTACTAGTGCTTAGGACATCTGCAAAGCCCATTGTTGCCAGTCCAGGCCACCATAACCTGGCCGTAAATGTGCTGCAGTGCAGCGTTCGGGGAGCGTTGCCCAACTGTAGCACAGCTCACCCTGGCTTCCTCCGGCATGGAGACACTTTGTCGCTTCATTAGGGAGAAGTCAGAGATGTGTGAAAAGTAGGCCAGGGGTCGGGGCAGCCTGCCCTGGTCCCGCCGAAATTGAAAGTGACGGACACCTCCCGGCTCGGCCGCTAATTTGCCTCCATGTTAAATGCCTCCGAAGCACTAATTAAAATGAAAAGTTCTTGGGTCTCACCGACAGACAGATTGAGTTATTGATGGTGGAAGCGGCCACCAACAGTAATTTGCAGCCCGTCCCCGAGCGAACGCCAGTTTTGGCATTCATGAGCAGTGCCAGGCTGACAGGGGTCAGGGGGGTCAAGCCCACCAAAACAAGAGGCCGAGGAAAGGCAAAATCACTCCTCTGTTCAGCTTTGTGCAACGTCGCTTTTGTTGCGATTAACTATTTAGGTGTTTGAGCTGCTTCTTGGTCCTTTGAAGCCCAATTACGTTTCCCTTGTGAATCGCTGGAGAAAGTTCGTTAAGCCGAACGTGACCACAGCTACTGCAGTCTGAAAAAGAAACTTCTTGTTTAATTTGGCAGTCCTAGCTGCATCTTCATCCACTGGATGAGTAGAATTATATTTTATTTTTTGAGCAAATGGCACATGCATATAGTAGCATAATTTTTCAAGAGGGATTAATTTGCACAAAACCTTGGAATCCAGAAGGATATCAGGATTATGAGTTGGAGTTAGCAGAGATTAATGATAAATGTTCCTAAGTGTCATGAACTGAACTAACTTTCTTTTCTCTAGAAAATACTACACACCATAGTCTGTAGGAAGGAGGATGGGAATATAGTTGATGCTAAGTGAAAAACTGATTTCCTCATTCAAATGTTAAATGAGTTTGTGTTGTGTTTTGGGTAGTACTAGTCTGGAAGACAAAAGTAAGTAAGTAAATTAGGTAACTATTTTAATACAACTGTAGCTTTCATCCAGCAGAGAGGTTGGGTTTTTATTGCAATTAAAGCTTCTCTGCAAGCATTTTTCAACTGGTGGCTCAACATGGTGTTGCTTTTTCCCCCACAATATTTTCTTGAAAGAAAATATTTTTCAGATTTATGTGTTGATCTGTTGAATGTCATCTGAGAGCGCTGTATGTGAGGCTAAAGTACGTGGTGGTGACTAGTGAATTAACATGTCTAATCTTTTCAACAGGAATGTATAAACATTCCTTTGTGTTATCAAAATGTGTATTTCGGAAGAACCCCGCTCTTCAGCTGGATAGTAAATGTTTTCTGTTATTAATCTTAATGAACATGTGCATCTTTATTTTTTCCAGCCACATCAGTGTAATGAAAAATGTTGAAGGTTGTTTTTTTTGTTTCAGAAATGCAAGTTGTCTCTTCACACTGTTTTTCCATATCTTTCAGGAAACGAAGTTGGAAAACTTGCAAGAGCATCTTTGCAGTCAAACACCAAATCTGGTACTAGGCTTCACCAAACAGACTAAGCTTAACATTTGTCAAGCAGAAAGGCCAGTTGCCTTGGACAGGAAGGATTAAAAGTGAACAATGACTCGACTGAGAGTTCATGAACGATTGCTTGGTGCCTACCTGCTTATCATTCTCCATGTTCAAGGTAAGTGTGTACTAGTTGAAATAGATTTGCATTTTTCATCTCTGAGACTTGTATTCCAGTATTTGGGGTAGGGTGTTCTGGGGTTTTTTGTTTAGGTTTTGCAGCTTTTTTTGTTTGTTGTTCTTTTGCAAGTAGGTGGCTTCTCTGCCTGACACAGACACTTGCCTAAAACGGAGGACATTATGGTGGTCATACATTGTTGTAGTACAGATTATAGATTAGGTCTGGTTTAGCTAATGCTTAAATAGAGAAAATACCAGAAACGCCTAGTATGCTGTGGAGCAAGTTACATGAGCAGCAGAATTGAAGGTTTGACTTTCAGAATTTTTGTTCAGTTGGATAAATTTTGATCCCCTTAAGTTTGACCCGCTGAAGAAAGGGCAGTGTGCAGTTCCCCATGCCTTCTAATGCCCCTACCATCAAAAGAGAGTGCGGCGTAACTAATCTAAATAAATTTGTTATGCCTACTTGATGGGCTGAGGTGAGGCTGTGGGATGTTCACAATAGCCTGGGTTTCAGTTAGTGAAAATTCTTGTTTGTATGTCTGTTGCCTTCCCCGCCATCAGTTATGAAAACCTTCTGGAAATCCAGTTATCACTAGGTCTTCAAACTCCTTTGTCAAATTGGGACAAATTAAAAAGGAAAGTGTTGGGAACCATCCAATGTGACTGTCTCATGCTCTATCAGGAATTGAAGTTCAAGTATAAAGATTATAACTAGTTTGAGGGAAAATCCATTTGGTTATTATTTCTTTACTCCATAGCAGCAGCTGTACCTGGCAGGTCTCATTCTGTGATTGCTTGTAGTTTAGAGAGGTGTCGGAATAGCAGAATGGTGTCTGAGCTGTTAGTGGTATCACATTCTCATGTCTGGGACATGAGCAGTAGTGCTCTGCATGTCCATCGTGCATGTCCATCCGTAATTGGTCTCTGCGTAGGATTTCTTGTTCTCCCAGCTGTGTCCCTCTCCCATGTTTGAGTATATAGAGCTTTCCATATGTTCCCAGGGAAATAGTCAAGACTAATTTGGTGCTGACATTTTATTTAATACTTGAATATAAAAGGGTTTATATTCTCTTTCCATACAAATGTATCAGTTATTGCTTAGTGCTCGATTTTATTTTGAAATATTTTTTGAGCTATTTAATTTTAGGGATAACAATTCAGTGAAATGGAGAGAGGAGGAAGCCTGTTAAGTACCCAAATGACAGTCCTTATGTTCCATTCTAGTGTGTACCTGCAATATTAAAGGGTTTAGCAGAACTGTCTCTCTCAGGACTGTGCTTGGTACACAGCTTGACAGCTGATTTTAAGAGGAGACTTAACCTGGGTGGGAGGAAGCACTTAGGCAGAGTACAAGACTATACCTACCCTTAAACGTAACTGTTACAAAGCAGCAAATATAAATGACACCAAAGGTATTTTACCTGGAACTGACCAGAGATGAGCTGTCAAGCACAGGTCTTAGTTTGAAGTTGTGCCATTGCAGCAAGGTTTTCAAGGTTGAAAGCAACAAAATGAACATAAATCTAGGATTTTTTCCATCTTTGTTACATTAGTTAAGTTGGGAGAAAACCATCCCCTCCTGTTGTGGACATGCAATTTTTAATTGACAAGAAATAGCTCAACCTATTTAGACAGAAATAAACTAATTTTAATATAGTTTAAGTTTATTGTACAGATTGACAAGCTCTACAGACACAAATAACAGTAAAAGAAATTTCACAAGAGATTAGGAAAGAAATTGTCACTGTGAACATGGCTAAGTATTAGAACAGGTAGCCTGAAGAGCTTGTGCAATATTCATCATGCTTGGAGATACTCAAAACTTTACCAGAATGACTCTGAACAACCTGGTTCCACTTAGAAGTTTGTCCCACAGGTGACTTCTAGAGATCTCCTCCACTCTGAACTACTCTCAGATATAGCATTTTGCAGTGGAGCTTGTTTTTAGTGGTGTTCTGGCAGTTTTGTTGCTGCTTGAAGAAGATACCAGTTTGTCCCATTGACAAGGTTGGGAGTGATATGCCTTGCTCTTTTTACTGAAATCATGGTTCCCCCCTTTGCATCAGTCAATATTCAGTGTTTTACTTAAAGGCAATAGCAACTGAAGGAACACTGTCTTTTTGTTTAGACACAAATAGAAATACTAATACAAATACACAGGTCTTACAGTGACTTTAAATTACATTAACTCCTTTCATGATTACATTTATTAATAATGCTTCACTATATAGCTTCTAATAAATAATACAGTTTAATTAAGTTTAAAGACCCTGTATGTTTGGTTTTTATTTTAAAGAAGAAATTGCCTTGTCTTAAAAATATTTCTGACCTTCAAATCAATATTGAGAGAGTTCTGAAAGCCATGGGAGCTTGCTGACATGTTGTTCATTCTTTGATGCAAGCTGCCTAAGGGCATGTCTTCAAACATGAAATAGGCTTGATTTCTAGATGCGGTGAGTAAAAAAACAGTCAAGTCACTCTGCTTGTCCCTAGATTCATGGAGGAGTTGTACTTGGGGGGGAGGAAAGAATAAAGTTGGTAGTCATCAGGTATTTGAAATATTTATAGGAAAGGGGAGATCTGAAGTGAAGAGACTAGTAGGTGGAAATGGAAAGTGGAAAGAATAGTTTCAACAAGGAAAATATATACAGGTTGTTTCTAAAATACAGCATAAAGAAACCAATAGATGTGGAGAAGACACATTATGAGGGGCTGAAAAAAATCTGTGTGATTTACAAAAAGAGGAGGGTAAAGCAAAGAAAGTATAAACACCTAGCATGTATACTTTCATTGACTGACACCCAGGTTTGCTCCCTCCCTTGCTTTGGAGGCTTCTTCAGAACACTAGGAATTTTGGGGTTTAACAAGACCTGAGAGGATGCTAGTACTAAGTGTGCCTGTAGACGTGCACATATATATGCACACCAGATTCCCTAATAGGGAACTAAAAAGCAAGTGGTTGCACATGGTGATCAAAGTGAGAATGTTCTTACAACAGCAAAAAGCAAGAGGCAATTCCATGAAATTACTGATGAACAGCTGCTGTTTCTCAGGTCGGTTCTATGGAGCAGGGGACACACAGTGGTTACCCTTTGGCTTGTATCTTCTGTATAGCTTATGGGACTTTTTCACTTCTATTGAGAAATGATAGAAAATAAGCCTGGGTAGCAGATGGCTAGACTTAATAGCAGTCTTTCCAAGAAAAACATTGTGTTTCCTTTCTCACTGTGGACTTGTGCCTTGCTCTCTGCATCTTTATCCAACTACTGCTCGTCAAAGGCAAGAATTTATCAGCTCCAGTTGCAGCTGAGGACTGTGGGTAAATATGCTTTTGTCTTCCTAACAGTGCAGGTTTTTAGTGCAGAGAACCACATTTACATCTAAGTAGAGTCCTTTCTATGCTTTTGTAATGCATCAGTGAGGATAACTAATCAATGTATGTAATGGAGTAGTTTAAAATACTTAATGTGTATTTAAATACATTCTTCTAAATTTCATACTTTGTTACTCAGATGTACCGTTAGATACATGGTCCATCACCTTTATGTTTTTTTCAGAGACACCACAGAAGACCAGTGTTTTATTCCTTGTAAATTAGTTGACTAAAGGTGTGATAATAGCATCCAATATGTATTTTTAAAAAATATTAAGTGTTATATTTTAAAGCAATTAGTGTTAATATTAAAATGGACTTATTAAAGTTGGCAGTGTCCATACGTGAACTGAAAAAAGTCTGATGAGATTTGATTTCACTGTTATACTTTCATTTATTCAAAGATCTGATACAGAAATAGATATTACTTTACTTTTGTGCATTTTCTGAATTTCAGGTGAAATAGCTTCTAAATTTAAACACATAAACTGATCTGAAATAAAAGACGTTAAAGTTTGCAGAAGGAATTTAGGATTTTCAGCAGCTGATCCTGCTTGAGGACAGTGTAGTGATTTCCCCAATTAATGGCTGCATCTGTTTCAAACATGGGCAGCAAGCATGTTAAATATTTGTCCGATTTCAGTTAGTGTAGTGGATTGCTAAAAGGTTATAGAATTGGTTATTATAGTTGGGATTTAGCTTTAGGTACGTTTATTCTTTAAAAGTCCATTTAATTTAAACAAGAATGCAATGCACTTTTTTAAAAGTGAAAAACTCATAAAATGTTTGTCCCCTTGGCTTTTATATTGAGTACATAAGAACAGCGTGGCCTTCAGAAGTGATTTTTGTGGGGCAGGAAGGAAGTTGAGAGCAGGGGCTGGGGGGTGCTGGTTGGGGGTTAGGGGCTGCCTGTCTCTGTTGAGCACTGGTTGTAGCTCCTGGGAGAGCTGGAGGGTGGTAGAGACTTTAAACGAGTAGCCTGGGAACATGCTGTGATTTTTAGGAACCAGTTCTGCTAGATGGAGCTACCTCTAACATGCCTGGTCTTTGGAGATCACAGGCTTGATATATAGAAAAGCACTATAGGAAGAATTATGGTTAAAACACCAGACACAGAGCTCATGTAAGTATTTATGCTCTTTCCTTTGCATTCATAAATATATTTTCTAAATTGTTTTGTGTTTTAAGAAATAATACTAGTATTTTCTTCAAGCTTTATCAGTTGTTCTGAGGTTTAATTCATGTAGCAGTATATGTTAAATCATCATAAAAGCTTGTGACAGGCAGAAAGGTTGGAGTGGATGATTTTGCAGTATCTGCATCTGAAAGCAAGAAAAATTAATTTAAAACTACCCTATAAAAATTTCAAGGTATGTCTTTTTCATAAGGAAGGCAGATGAAACATATAGAGCTTCAGTACAACTTTCATCTTGCATGAAAAGAGCTCAGTGTGAGTGAGCCCTGAGTATCAGCTTGCCCCAGCAACCAGCTTTAGCACCAGCAGGAAGGCTGGTGGTGGTAGTCTTCTGACAGAGATACTTTTTATTTAAATATTGAGCTTCTTGGTTTTTACAAGCTTGGATCAGAATACCTACAGAGAAATGCTGAGAGTACTGCAGTGCTGCTAGGATAAGTCCCTTTTAAGGATAATGTACTCTGGAATAACAATGTTGTGATGTGGAACATGTATATTATGAATTTAGAAAGCTATTGAACAACTTGCATGCTGTAGGCTACTAGTTCTAGCATTGCAATTTTATTTGGGGAGGCAGAGGAGATACAGTTAAGATATTGTAGGCATAATTTGGCTTTTGTATCTGTCTTTCACTTACTGATCTGTCTCAGCATTTCTTAGTAGAGCTGGTTTTTTATGGGTCTCACAAGTCTTTTCTTAGATCAGAAGACTTAATGAAATTATGTATCCTGGCATTAAGTTGCAACCAAATTAGCTTAGTTTTCAGTGGCTGATAACACTTTGCTGTCACGCACAGCACCTTTTAAAGATGAAGCATATTAATATTAGCACTTGAAGCCGTGCCTTCAAGTAGACTTATGTTTCTAACCTAGAATTTTTACTGTGCTGTGCTGCTTTGAAATACATTTTATAGTCTTCACTTATTTTCTGGGATTGGAAGTAGTTCTTTGAATAATTTCTATTTTTGATTAAAGGCTGGATATGATCTATTGGCAGGCGTTGTTCCTCTTTATTAAAAAAGGGTTTAATTTTAAACAGCCATTTAAATGCTGTCTTACCTGTAGCAGTAGTTCACACTTCTAGAAATTTAAAATTAATGCAGCATGTATGAGACAATATTGTGATGGGGCCAAGCAAATGATGATCTGGGAAATTGAAGTCACATCAGCTTATTTCTTTTTACTGACTTACACTGTGGTTACGTGAGAAGAATGTTCTAGCTCCCCATTACTCCGAACTTCATTGAATGTTGTGAGTTTTTGAAATGTGGGAAAAGACACATTGGAGAGCAGCTTGTATGTTTAAAGGTATGTGATAATATCATTCTCAAGGCTGGACAAACAGGCTGAAACTGGTCCAGGATCTTGAACAAGTTGTCTGGTGTGTGACAGTTCGTTTGCCGCTAAGGTATATTATTTTGCCTCGCCAGCCCTGTGCAGTTTTACAGGTAGAGGGTAGGAAATAATGGAGAGAGGAGCTTTGCTGTGCCTGAAATCTCTGGGTGCTGTATTTCAGTGCAAACCTTTTTTCTTTTGAAGCTGTGTGTATTAATGCATACCTCTTACTCCTTTGAAGGTTATGTAAGGTCTGTGAATGTGTGGTTTTTAGCTGCACCCAAGAGCCAACAACTGCATGTTCTGTGGAGAAGAAGCCATTAATTACATCATCAAGTACTGTAGTGTCACAAGATCCCTAAAACATGATCCTCCCTTTCTCAGTCATGCTCCCAGAAGGAAGATAAAGCAGTGTGCATGTTTGAGAGGTGGAGCTCTGAGGGTGGGGGAAGATGAGAGCACTGCTGCAAGAAGGTTCAGGTGGTTCCTGAAACAAGATGTCATTTAGGCATATCCTTCATTCAGTCTTGTGCATTTATCCTGTGTCTGTTCAACCAGGAAAACCAGCAGTGAAACATCCTTTGACCATGTTCAGATCTTATTTTGCACTCTTAACATCTCAGGTGAATGGAAGCCAAGTAATTTTATATACCCATTCCTGTCCCCATGCATAGCATTTTTCATACAGACACTAATCTTTCTTGAAATGTTGACGATTATTGTAGTACTGGGGTAAAGTATACAGTTTGGGATTTATATCTGGATGGGAACTATTAAAAACTTTGTTCTGAAATGTACCCAAATAGTCTCAAAATTTTCCTTTTTCTTCCTTCCCTGGAATTAAATTAAACAGTCTTAGAAGGTAAAAATTCAAGAGTGAGGCTTTTTTTGTTGTTGAGGGGGTGGTGGTGGTGTTTGGGGTTTTTTCTTTTCTTCCCCCTGCACCAACTCCCCTTCTTTGTGCAATTAAGATATTACTTGTGTTTTAGTTTTGAGTGGCTGGGTTCTGGTGGAGAAGGGGGGCTGCAGGGGTGGCTTCTGTAAGAAGCAGCCAGAAGCTCTCTGCAGGCCCCACAGAGCAAACACCAGCCGGCTCAAGGCCGGAGTTGTTGCTGACCAAGGCCGAGCCCATCAGCAATGGTCACAGCACCTCTGGGAATCACATTTAAAGAGGAAAAAAACTGCAGAAGGGAGTGAGAGGACGTAAGAAACTGCAGGCACCAAGGCCAGGGAAGAAGGGGGATATCAAGGCACTCTAGGTGTCAGAGATTCCCCTGCAGCTTGTGGAGAAACCCATGGTGGAGCAGGTGGAGACATACAGATGCTGTGACCCGTGTTGGAGCGAGCATCTGCCAGCACTTGCAGCCCATGGAGAGGGACAGAGATTCAGAGATGAGTGAGAGACCCACGCCGGAGCAGGCTTGCTGGGGTGGGGAAACGGACATGACCTGTGACTGTGGAGGACCAGGCAGGAGCAGTCTCGGCCTGAGAGACATTGTGATTTATGACTGCCCGCCATAGCAGTAACCCACGGTGGGCAACTGGTGAAGAGCTGAAGCCCCATGGGAAAGGACTCACGTTGAAGTTTGTGGAGGACTGTCTCCCATGGGTGGGACCCCATGGTGCAGCAGGGGAAGGGTGTGTGGAATGAATGCTCCCCACCCACCCAGCTAAGAAGGAAAACAAGTCCTGAGGAACTGACTGAAACCCCAACTCCTCCATTTGCTGCCCCTCCCTGTGCCACAATGTGGGGAGTAAGGGAGCAAAATCATGACTAAAGTGAAGTCTGTTAAGCAGGGAGGAGGTGGACAAGAGGTGCTTTAAGGTCTGGTCACACTTCTCATCACCTGACTCTGGTGTCACTGGGGGGTGCTGGGCAGTGTCATAAATTAGTTTTCTTTCCTGTCTTCTGTAGTGCATCTATTCTGCCCGTGATGCTGATCGTGGAATGATCTCTCCCTGTCCTTGTCTCGACTCCTGAGCCTCTCAATAAATATTTTCTTGTCCACCTGAAAAGGAGAGTGATAGAGCAACTTTGGTGGCTATCTGGCCTCCAGCCAGGGTCAACCTCCACAATTTGTAAGACCAAAAAAAGCTACCACTGAGTATTGTTTCTCATTTGCATTACAAAAATAGTGAAATTGTACTCTGTTTTTGCTTTGAGTAAAGAACTTTGCCTATATAAAATAGACAAAAGACAGAGGTGCTGGTTCTTTGGAAGTGCAGTTACCTATTTTGGATTTTATTTGGTATGGGTTCTTCATAAATCTTGTCATAAAATCCATTATAATAAATGAAAAAGAACAAGGTACTCATCTCACTTTTAGTATAAAAGGTCAGTATAGCTGTAGTCATTCTTCAGTGTTAGCTTACAAAGAATAAGTACTGCTGTAAAAGATCCCAGACCTGCGTAAAAATGTTGTTGTTCTGAGGGTAGGAGAAGCTATGCACTAAAGGTTCCTTGATATCCCTTATAATGAATGGAAAAACTGCTGCATTCAGTGCTCAGGGCAGGAAGATGGATGAATGACTGAGAGACATAGACTTTAAAGTATTCAGACATTTTTACATGTGGAATGTCTTGAAAGATAAGTGGGTTTTTATAACCTTAATTAGGAAAGATACTTTAGTAGTTCAACAAAATTACAAGGAAAGATAGTATTAGTACATACACAGTGGCTTTTCCTTTAAATATTAAGTAGAATTACCTGTTCTCTGAGCAGGTAAGTATCTCATAAATGTGAGTACAGAATATTGTGTAACATCTGTAGCACAGTATTAAAATGTGCTTTCGTTTAGGCTAGGAAGAAATCTATAGAAAGAGGGTACAGATGGAAGAGCTGCTATTTCATGCTCGTAAAATTCCTTTTGGTTAAATTGGAAATGCCTGTCTCACAGGTCAAGTCTGTTATTCTAGCACTGGACCTTCTTTCTTGTGAACTCTCTATTATATCAGGGAATATTTAACTCAGGCATTACTGAAGTACTATTTGAAAACTGCATTTCAGATAATACATGGTGAAGTGATTTGAGGGTTTAGATAAGTGGTTCTGTACTTTCTTAGGATGTACTTTTAATTTTATCTGAAAAAAAGCAGTTTCATTGTTTTTAGGGAAATTGCAAAATTTCCCTCCCCTGGGAGGGGGAGCCTCCCATGGAGACTGTACTTGCTATAAATTGTGTCAGTGCAGGTGGTAGTCTGTTTACAACTCTTACAGCTTTATTTGGCTCACACCTTGAGGACTTAGAGCCAAGAATACTGTTACATGATGGACAGAAAGAAACTTTCTGTTGATAAAATTGTGTGAAAAAGCTGGAGGAGATGGATGATGTTCTTATAGAGTACTCATAAAGCATATTTCCAAATGAGGCAGATGATGTTCTTAGGTTGGGTTTTTTCCCCTGGATGTTCTTTGCTAAGATGAAAACAGATGGAATTTTTCTTCTGAATGCTTACGTCCACAAAAGCACTTTAATAATATGAACTAGAACAAATGATGCTCAACTCTCCTACTGTTGAGAAATTGAGGACTATTTGGAACATCATTTAGCCCTATTTTTATTCTCTGAAAGCTCATTTGTGTGGATGTTCATGCTATTTACTGAAATTTAATTTGCAAACAAGATTTACTTTAGCTCTGTTTTGAAGTACTAATGCATAGAGAGATCAAAAAACCCAAGAGATTTTGGAGTTATTACTGCTGTCCTATGAGACTGTGAATCCATAAAAAAATTACTTCAGTTCGGAAAATTAGAAAATTGCATATTAAGTATGTTCAGTCATGCATAGAATTATACTGCTGTGGTTATCAAGTGGTCAACATTTTGGTTTTCTAAACACATGAATGAGTGAGGCTTTCTTCAGAAAATTCTTGGCAGTTACATCATTACTGTTCTGCCCCACCTTAGAGAAAGGGTGTTTCTGTTTGTATTGATTGTGGTTGGAAGGTCTGCAGGTAAGATACAATATATTTGAGCTAGGTCTTTCTAGAATAAAATTATAAACTCAAAGTTCTGCCATAATCTTGGAATAGGAGGTTCTTATGTTCTTGTATAATTCAGCTATTTGTTAATATAATTATTGTGTTGTTCTATTATGTCAATAAAGTTCTTGAACAGTTATCAGAGATGTTCTTCAGTGTTTTTCTTTTTTCAAATACCCAGGTCAAAATCTACACAGCGTGCTGCATGGCACAGGCATGAAGACAAATCCTGACCAAAAGAAACAAGCAAATGGAGTGACACTCGCTCCAGAAGACACCTTACCCTTTCTGAAGTGCTACTGCTCAGGACACTGTCCAGATGATGCTATTAATAACACATGCATGTAAGTATTGTGTACAGGATGGAGGAGGCTCTTTGAAGAGCCTCATTTTTGCTCGTGAGAGCAAACTCTCTGTGGGGCATTGACTGAGGCTCTGTCAAGTAATTTAACAGTAATTGATTAGAAACTCACTGGTTCTTTGGAGAGCTGAGCACTAAAACCCACTGTCACCTGCATGTAAACAATACTGCTCTCACCACACCATAAAACCAGTTGCAGCTGGTCATTTGCCCCCAGAAGCTGCTTTGAAGGACTGAGGTTTTTAAGTAACGTGTAGCATTTTATAACTGGGTAAGTATTAAATGACCTAAACCTTCTGATACGACCACCTGCTTGGTCTAGTATTTCTTCACCTAGCAGTCAAAAGGTAACGGTGCCAACGTAGCTGTTTACTGAGAAGTCTTGTTGCATGTTCATTAGTTGCTGTTTACCAGGGAAAGGCGGGGGAGGGGGAAGAAAAACGTCTGAACTTGTAGGGGCAGGAGGGTGGTTTTAACTTTGATAGACATTAAGGATCATAAGACTCATACATTGATTATGTCCTTGTTTGAGATGGTTTTTTCATGCTGTGAAATGTCCTTGGTTTTCCTTCTTTCATTTGCAGTTCCATGTTTTAAGACCCTTCTGTTTTCTTGCTTAAGAATGGGCACAAAGATACATAACAGAAAAAATGCTATTTGCTACTGTTATTTGAGTCTTGAACACATAATTTTAAGTCTCTCTAAAGCTGTCACTTGGTGGATAAATCAGTTTTTGTGGAAGCCAAGGAGGTGGATACTACTATCTTTTTAAATGTAAACACAGATTGTATTTCACAAACATAGCTTTGTACCTAGAAAATGTTCAGTTGTGATCCAGTATTTTGTCTTTCAGTTCCTTTTTGGCTTTTATTTTTTTCTTTTTATTGCCCTCTAGTGTATGCCATCGGTATTGGCCTTACTAATTTTTTGTCTCTGACCTAATGGCTGCATCAATATCCTGATAATAAAGCTCTTAGTTAGTAACACACATGCAGTGTTCGTGTGCAGGGTGTTTTATGGCATTATAGGTCCCAAATCTGCATTTCTTTACAATCATTTAAATTTTTTAAAATTGCCATACAAAGATATTTCTGGAATTTGTTTCCCTTGGTATCTCTGTCGAGGGAATGAATTCATTTTGATTTACTTACTAAAATCTTGACATTTACAGGCATTGAAAGTACAGACCTACTATTGTGAATTGGTTTGGGATTCCTTACAGATACTCTTCAGCTTTTCATGTAGTATGGAAATTAAAGCATTTCTATAATGAGATAGTGGAGAATTAAAGTGACTTTAAAAAACCCCCCCACAAAATATTATCTGTTTGTTACTGTCAGCTTCAGAAAGTGGCTTGGGGGATTTGGTTGTTTTGCCTGAAGGGCTGACTATTTGACAGAGCTTGTGTGGGGAGAAAGTGTAATCCAGCTTTTGACCTTGAAGTAGTTGCCTTTCAGATCCTGGGGATTCTGGGAGTTCATCATTGCTGTTTCAAGAAGAGACACAAGTGAACTTTATCTTCTTTGTAAGATCTATACAACTGTGGTCAGTAAGCCTGTTTTTAGTCAGATCTGTGCTCTTCCAGCACTTCAGTTGTTCCTGAACAACTGCATGTGTGTGTGGTCAGATAGAGCAGTCTTGAAGGGCGGTGTGTGAGGACGTAGAAAACATCCCTACAGTGTTCTAATTGAAAATACATTTATTCTCAAACTGAATGGTAACCACTGTATTAAGGAAGAATTTTTCTAGGTATTGCCATTCTGCAGTATCCTTAATGAGTTTGTGGTCAACTAAAGCTGTGTATTAAACAACAAACATGTTGGTAAAACACAATTGATACATTCATTCCAGAACTAACGGGCACTGCTTCGCTATCATTGAGGAAGATGAACATGGAGAACCCACACTTGCTTCTGGCTGCATGAAGTATGAAGGGTCAGACTTCCAGTGCAAGGTAAAAAAAAAAACAAGATACCATTGTGAAGTTCTGTGTGACGATTACGTAGGGAGGCAGCATAAGCAGCACAAACATCTGTAGTTTACAACTGCAGCCATAGAATTTTGCATGTTGCCATTTACCACTGAGGACAATGGAACTGAACGGTCATGGGTGAGTAGTGACAGAAAGGACACTTAAAGGTCATTGAGCAAGGATTGGAATAGCTTGTTGGGGTTTTCTTTGATTGTTCTAATTTGAAAATTCTTGTTTTCTTCAGTTCATTTGACAGAAGAGCATGATAATAATGAATTGTTTTCACAGAGCACACAAGAGCTTCCTTAAACTGTGCATAGATGTTCATGAAACTTTCTCAAATATGTATGTTTTCATGTCTCACATATAACTCTTTTCCCCTTTCTAGAAGTTATGTATCATTAATTACATAAATATAGCTTGCTTTTATTTGAGAGATGTGTAATTAAGATGATTGCTGCCTTTAGAACTGAAAACACATTTACTAAAGCAAGTATTGGAGTAGAAGACAGGGATGTAGTGCTAGCTGGGCAAAGGAATATTGCTGTGAAAGACTGGATTTTACGTTTTCTTTTGTCACATTCATGTTAAACAGAGCTTTGAGAGATAATCACCAGCTGGGTTGCTTCTTTCCCTGTTCCCAAATGCTATCACTGTTTTGGATAATCGATTTTAAATCTCTAGAGCTCAAGGTTCTATATAATGTAACTGTCAGTACCTCTGCTTTTTGGAAATACAGTTGACCTTAGTTACAGCTCTGAATGTTCAGGGTTACTGCAAATCAGCCTTGAGGTGTTATGACCACCTCCTGAAATTGTGCTTATATTTCTTAGTGTCTTCATCTTTTATACAGTGTTCTGAAGATGTTTTTGAAGCGAACTGTGCTGCTATGATGAGTGCAAGACAAAAGCTACTAAAGGGATCATGGGGTTTTTTTTCTGAACAGCAGTATTTATTTAACATACAGTTAATTGCTTTTGACTGAACTTTTGCAATGTATGAAGTAGCAACTTCAGTAGGAGCCACCTGTGCACCAAGCAAAAAATTCTGTGAAAAATATGAACAGAGAACATAAGCACCCAGAGAGATTAGATGATGCTTCTCTGCTACTGTGAGGTTGTCTTATACATTAAATGGTGAGGTTGAACTTGTTGGGGTTTTTTAAAATAAAATAGCTTAAATTTTAGTCTGTGTGTTGTTATATTAGTAGCATCACCTATCATGGTTCTGTTCAATCACTTCAAAATCTCAGTGTTTATTCAATTCTCCTTCAACAGGACTCACCTAAAGCACAATTACGTCGAACAATTGAGTGCTGTCGGACTGATTTCTGCAATCAGGATTTACAGCCAACATTGCCACCACTTGATAGTACAGGTAAAGAGCTCCCAGGTGTTTACACTGCTACTAATAAGTGCTATGTGGATTCTATTCTTATTGATCAGCAGATAATAAGGAGAAAATGAAACTGCAGTGTTGAACAGATCTGTTTTTTCTTTACTAAGTAATTTTTATATGAAGCTCTCTACTACGCTTCATACTCTTCCTTCTAGTTTTTCTCTTCCGATGCTTCCTAGTTAATCTTTTCCTCCATCATCACTCATGGTATTTTTGTTCTCTTACTCAATTTGCTCATAGCTTGATCTGTGTATGATTTTTTTGGTTTTATTCTGTTTCTTCTTTTTTCTTCTTAAAATTGTTTTCTTAATCTCTGATGTGCTTTTGCTCTGGTGAATGTATCTTTAAAAAAAATTAGTTATCTGTGGTAAATTTATTGTCTCTGTTTTTCCCAGTGAAAATAGTTTTTTCATGCACTTACATATTCATTACTAGACAAGTTGTAGTGGTTTAACTGTTGCTTAATACCTTCTGCTGCTGTAAAACTTTCATTTCTGTTAGCAAACGAAGAAGAGTCAATCAAAACCAACAACTCTAAAACCTTAAGTCAAGTCTTGTTTCATTGTCATCCAAATGAAATTATCCCTGCTTTTGTGGCATAAATAATTACTTTGATACTAAACCACTATTGAATTTGTGTCATTTCATATGACTTGGTGTATTATGCACTTCAGCTGTCTTGCACCTTTCTGATATTTTTACAAGCGTCTTTGCACAATGTCTCAGAATCACAGACTTGCTGAGGGCTACAGAGGAGCTCTGGAGGTCTCCTGCTCCAACCCCTCTGCTGTAGCAGGACCTCCTAGCACCTGATCCACGGGTCCACATTCAGATGGCTTTTGAATATCCCCAAGGAGAGAGACCCCCCAGCCTCCTTGGGCAGCCTCTGCCAGTGCTCGATGACCCTTGCAGTGTAGACATATTTGCACCTATGTTTCAGTTTGCACACATTCACATACACAGTATAGGAAAATATCATACTTAAATAAACTGTTTACAATAGCTGTTTAATTAATAGACTTTTTTTTTAATAGATGGACTCTTTGATGGCAGCATTCGTTGGATGGCAGTGTTGATTTCTATGGCAGTCTGCATAATCGTCATGATCATTTTACTTAGCTGCTTTTGTTACAAGTAAGAAAAATGTTTTATCACCAGTGTTTCTAATTTCCCAAATAAGTATAAACAGAATTTATTGTTTTGTAAATGTGCTAATCATTGTATTGCTGACAAAAATAGATTGGAAGTGAAACCGTTGTCACTTAATTTCACATGGCTATGGATAGCATTACTAGGTAAAATACAATGTTTCCAGCAGAAAATTTAAGTGAATTTGAGCCTTTCCTCTGGCTACAAAGTATTTACTGTTTTCTAAGCTGCATATAATTATGATGTGCTTAGCATCCTGTGAACAGGAACTCCCTGATGCTTTTTATGTTTTTGGAACTCCAGTCACTATCACTAATTGATAGTTAAATTCTGTCTGCTTCTGAGATTTACCTTTGTAAAGTGCTTTTGCAAACCTAAAGCAACAAGGATGTGTTTCACAACTTTGCCTTTTTCTGCTGTGTTTCAAAATTAAGTGACCAGCTGAGCTTGCTTCTGTCAGCTCCAGCCTTGAGCTAGAAAGGATGTTGTTCTAGCAGTTTCAGCAGAAATGTGCAAGTCACAGCCTCACCTGCTATGGTTCAAGAATCAGGCTGTTAGTTTTAAGCAAAACCAGCAGTGTAATACTGTGAATGGAGTATTAAAAATGCTGGATTTCCACCTGATTCACAGTAAACTGATATGTCTCTACATGCATTACAACTTCTAACATTAAAAAAAAAATATGCAAGTTACATTTCTTTTAAAAAAAAGTGGTACAGACTTTTTTTGTTGTTGCTGTTTTCTTAAAACTCTTATGTTTGAATAGCTTTTTCCCTAGCTCAATTTACTACATAGTTTGGAGAGTGTTTTGGAGTTGAGCTTCACTTCTCCTGTTCCTTTTGCAGGCATTACTGTAAGTCGATGGCAAAGAGGCATTGTTATAATCGTGACCTGGAGCAAGATGAAGCATTTATTCCAGCTGGGGAGTCACTAAAAGACCTTATTGACCAGTCACAGAGTTCTGGGAGTGGGTCAGGACTACCATTGTTGGTAAGTCATAAACTAAGGTTTTTCTAAACTGAGCCTTCTGTCCATCAAATAAAAAGTTTGGTTTGTGCCTGATGCCTAGAACAAAGCACTCTATCTGTATACTATGTTAATTATTTTATATGCAATTACTGCGAAAGACACAATACAAACAAAACATGTATGGAAACCCATCTTCACATAATTAATATGAAGTACAAAATTAGGTTATATATTAGGAAATCTGGCCATTTTTTTTTTTATATTTAGAGCCTACAGACATTAAGATAAAAATGCAGTGAGTGGGTAATACAAATATTGAGATGAATGAACTCAAAGGTACTTTTTTCTTAGTGTCCACTGTTAGATAAGATGGAATTTATTGCCTAGTAGTTGTTAATAATCTGCGATTCATCATCCTATGTAATACTTGGATAAAAATTTGCCAGTGAGACAGATGACTATTTCTAAAATAGAAGCAAATGGAAAAGAATGCATCAACATTAAGTAGGAAGTTGAGCTTATTTAGTCTTTCTGGGTTTGTTATACAGCTCTTCCTTGGAGGCGGCAGCGGTGAGTTTGAAATGGGAATAATAGAAAATAATATAGAACAAATTTTACAACAGAATCAAAATTCAAGGCAATCTGTACTTGAGAAGCAGCTTGTTCAGGTGTTTTGGGGTAATTGCTGTATTTCCCTCCTCCACCTTCACCTCTGGGTTTTTTTCTGTTTATTTTTTTCTCCCTTAGGTTCAGCGCACTATTGCCAAGCAAATACAGATGGTGAGGCAAGTCGGGAAAGGACGGTACGGTGAGGTGTGGATGGGCAAATGGAGGGGTGAAAAAGTTGCAGTCAAAGTGTTTTTTACCACGGAAGAAGCCAGTTGGTTCCGAGAAACAGAAATATACCAGACTGTTCTCATGCGGCATGAAAACATCCTTGGTAAGGAGGTGAAGTGGTGCATCGGCTACTGGAGGGCGGGAGAGTGGGAGTTCTTACCGGTTGGCTTGAAGGGTATATGGCAGCTTCTGTGTAATAAGCAGATGGGTGTCCGTTAGTGTGCTGATAAAATACTGAAACATGGGTAGAATCTTGCTGCTCTTTGTTGGAAATGTGTCTGCCATCTCTTTTCTGGAAGACTCGAATGGTGACCTCATGCATAGGAAATCTGAGATTTTACATTATTAGTTTTTCATAAGGGGAACAGGTGTCTTTTGATACAGTCCAAGGCAATACAGCTTCGGGAATTCTTCCTAAATCTGTTGCATTAAAAATGTATGTACAAATAAATTGTAACTTTGTTTATGTTTTTCATAGGTTTCATAGCTGCAGATATTAAAGGCACTGGCTCCTGGACACAGCTTTACCTGATTACAGATTATCATGAAAATGGGTCTTTGTATGATTTTCTGAAATGCACTACACTAGACAACAGGGCTCTCCTCAAACTGGCGTATTCTGCTGCCTGTGGTCTGTGCCATCTACACACAGAAATTTATGGGACGCAAGGCAAGCCTGCCATTGCACACAGGGACCTGAAGAGTAAAAACATCTTGATAAAGAAAAATGGAACCTGCTGCATTGCTGATTTGGGTCTTGCAGTCAAGTTTAACAGGTAGATGAACAACTCCTCTGTAATGACAAAACTTTGATGTAATCTTTCTTTTTAATTGCACCAGGCATCCAATTTAAAAGGAAGATGGAGTGACTTCGTTGCATGCTTGCAGGTTTTTTTCAGTTCTGAGAGTAAAATTCCTCTGAATGCTAGTAAGCATTAAGGGGAAAATAGGTTGGTCTTGTGGAAAATAAAAGTAGCTTTGTAGAGGAAAGGAAGAGAAGACTAATTCATTTGTTATTCAAAACTGGATTTTCATAGTAATTGCTCGCATGCTGTTTCACGATAAATTATCTCATAGGAAATTTGTACTGTGTAAAAGGAGTCAAAACTTAATTGAAAAAGTAATACCAAAATGGTATTATTGAATACTTTTACTTAAGTTCAGTGAGCCAAAGAATTGCCATTTGCTACAATAGAGCCTGAAATAAAGCAGAAGCGTTTGCGGATTGTTTTCTGAGTTGTTATCAAATATGCTCATCTTTATAGTGGTTTTTAATTCAGCTTTTTCATACGTGTTTTTAATGTCTGGCAAAAGAAGCAGTCAGCTGTCAACTTCTGCACTCACCATTATTTTTTTCATCTTTTTCTGGGAGGGACTATGTATTGTAAGTGTACTGTTGAGAGGGAAATGAAAGAATGCAGATTTTCAATGGGAGCTTTGTGGTGTGGTGAATGCACCGTACATGATTTCACACCATGTCTTGTAACTGTCCACGACTCACTAACTTCCTAATATTTTCCTATAGTGACACAAACGAAGTTGATGTTCCCTTGAATACTAGAGTGGGAACAAAACGTTACATGGCTCCAGAGGTCCTAGATGAAAGCCTGAATAAAAACCATTTCCAGCCATACATCATGGCTGACATCTACAGCTTCGGGCTGATCATTTGGGAGATGGCTCGGCGCTGTGTCACAGGAGGTAAACTTTTAAATGTTCTATATAAAATTTACCTGGCCCTTGTCTCACTTTAACAATACTTCTGTAGGTAATAATATAACAAGCCTGCTGTATCAACAGCTCGTGTTATTTAGAAGCAGTAGGAACAGTCTGTCCAGTGTACTGCTTGAAAATTACTGAATTAAACTGTTTCAGTCGTTACAATTAAGCATCACAGGCTTTTTTCCCTTGCTCAAAAAGCAGAGTGCCTGATCTGGGAGAAAGAGTGGGATGCAGAGCTATTTCATCCCTGTGACAAGAAACTTTTATAATGCAATTGATAAGATTGTATTCCTTTGTTATGCTTTTGTGCATCTCTGGTGTCATTCCCTTTTCTTCTTGGGCGTGTTTTTGACTCATCCTTCCCTTTCTTTCACTTGTCTTTTGTGATCTTACACATCTTCCCTTGTCTTCTCTTCTTTCACCTTATGCTTTCTCCCTGTTTCTTTGTAGCCTGTGGAGGATTAGATGATGTCAGATTTTACATTTGGTATCAAAGTCAAAATGGATTGCAAGGAATTCTTGTAGCTATTATACTCTTTTCTCTTTTTTTAATGGATCTTGTTCTTTTACCATTATCTCCAGGTATTGTTGAAGAGTATCAGTTGCCATATTATGACATGGTGCCAAATGATCCATCCTATGAGGACATGAGGGAAGTGGTGTGTGTCAAACGCCTGCGCCCAGTAGTATCAAATAGATGGAATAGTGACGAAGTGAGTATGCTGAAAGGAAAGATTAGTTCAGTTTGTTCCTCATGTGGAAGGGCATTTTACTTTAATAAATACTAAAACATTGTGGAATAGTGACAGCATTCAGATATTCTGAGATTTTTAAAACCTCACAGCAACAATGGGAGAAAGATACATTTGAATTCAACTTAAAATGCGTAAGAAATACAGTGTTTTCAGTGATCTTAGGGGAAGATAGCCCTAAGCAGCATCCACTTTAGATAGTGGAATATTTTTCAGAGATTTGATTGTAACTAAAATTGGTTTTATTAGTCTTACAGTATATAACATATTGGCTTGTTGATAATGTATTTCATAGAATATGAAAGAATTTCTTTGTCTTTATAGATTTCTTCTTTTTTACTGGTATGTTCCAGGACAAACTATGATGTAGCTAAAATATTAAATTGAAATGTATTTTTAAAGGGCCACAGTTTGAACTGAGTAAATAAGACGTAACTTGGTTTCTTTTAGGAATTTCCTTTTTTCTGTACTATTTTTTGACTGCTGAAAGAACTTTGTCACATCTTCATTTTCAGTGAAAAAGGTCTCCACAGATTTTTTTTTTTTTGTGACATACATGGAGATTTTTCTGTTTCTTGCTACCATTTTTGTACTGCTGTTCTTGAGTAGTAATGATGAGTTCTGGTAATGCATCTTTGCGAAACAAAAGAAACACTCCCCTTAGTTCCAGCTACTGTACTAGCAGGCAGTGAAGGGGGAGGGCACGTGCTGGGTGGCTCTGGGTTTTCTTAGTTGTTCTGTTCATAGTAGTTCTCCACCAGCAATTTAATAGCAAATGTAGAAGTTGCACATTTGGGCTTAAAAGTTCTAAGATTTGGACTTTACAGCAAAAACCTCAGGCCTGTCAGCCCGTTGCAATACTGTTCCTTTGTTTTTTATTTTACAGTGTTTAAGAGCAATTTTGAAATTGATGTCTGAATGCTGGGCTCATAATCCTGCTTCAAGGCTCACTGCCTTGAGGATCAAGAAGACACTTGCCAAGATGGTGGAATCACAAGATGTCAAGATTTGACATAGTAAATTGACATTGGAGAGCAAAGCTGGACTCCTAGATCTTTTCACTCACGCATGGGTGAGACCTGTGTGGAACGAGGAAATAACTGAGATTCAGTGTATTTTCTCAGCACACTGCTACAGGCTGCTAATCAAATCTTTCAGTACTTCATAGACTGATACTGAGAGCTTCTGTACACTACATGCTACGTATATGGACAGCCTTGATAAGATACACGTTTTGGGTTTTGTTTGAGCTGCAATGACTTCAGTCGTACTTAGTGAGTCTCCAGTAAAACTCTGGGTACTGAATTGAATGTTCAGATTACAGTGCTTTCTGTGAAAGCCTAACAAGCTATATGGATTCAACAGAGATGGAGAATATAAGCTTTTTTTTTTTTTTGCCTTCTACCTGATAAAACCTAGTCAGTCCATGCCAATTTTTGTGAAACAGCCTGTAGGTTATGAATCTGTTTGCGATGCTACTCAGTTTAACAGTTTCTTATGCCTTTATGTGTGTGCCAGGATTATTTTGCTGTCAATCAGAAATCAGTAAAACACCATTTAAATGAACAAAGTTTTTGTGGTTAGGGCTCCATGCATTTTGTAGCTCCACAATCAGAGGTTTGCTACAGACTTTATTCTTTGCCATTAAGTTATCTTCCAGAATCTCAGTTTTAATTTTATTTCTATTCTTGGTTTGGTCACAAAGAGAACGGCAAAAATGTGAATTGTTAATAAATTAAGGAATGGCTACCTGAGTTGGTAGAGAGCTTGTCTCAAGCTCTCTACCAGAGGTACAGACTGCCTTGGTCATCTTACAATCTAGTGGGCTCCATCATGGGATGGCTGTGAAATTTGGCCTGTTCTTCACAATGCCACGTGCGACCAGTGTTTTTGCTGTAGAATACTTTACATCTTAACAGAAAGACCACTGATGATGTGTTTTGCCTTTCTGCTTTATTTGGGACTCACTGGTGAGTGTCAGGCAGCAGTAGGAGCCTGCTTTTTCACCGATTGGCAAAACTAAGCAGAAGGTAAGTTTTGAAAGGCTTGAGAACCAGTCTAATTCACAGACCAAAAAGAGAGAAAGCAGGAGATGCAGGCCAGGCACTCAGAAGGTTAGAGAATACAGTAAGGTCAAGACCAGGAGAAGTGAGTATGTGAACTCTTGAAGGTAAGATCCACAGCGTGCCTTCAACAGATTTTGGGCTGGATTGCCCTGATGTAAATGCAGGAGGCCACCCGTGTCTGTGGGCCATTTAGTGGACAGTTAGGAAATTCAAGATTCGAGACAAGGTAAATTAAGCTCTAGTTAGGCACAGTTGGGAGGAATGGCACTGGAAGATAATGCATGAGGATAAAGTTAACATAATTGCAAAATTTGGTCTGTGCCAATTATTTCGGTGTGCACAGGAAATGGGAGTTACCTACTTTCCTTCATTGATCCAGGCAAGATGGTTAAAAACCAGAACCCCTCCATGAAGTTACTGTAAGGCAGAATTACTAATTTATACCTCCTTTGGCACTAACTAACTTGGAAGTCAGAAAAATAGTACCATAACTCAAGTTGAAGCTTCAAATGCGTGAATCATCAGAAGGAACACACAGTATTGGAACCATTGAACCTATATGATAATTTAAGTGCCTGTAACTTTGTACTGTAAATCTTGTTCTAGATAACTTTAAAAAGGGAAATTATTTATACAGTGTGTTTTCTGCTTTAGTTTAAAAAAACCCACCCAGTCCTATGTACAATTAGGTACACGTTGCACACACACATATGCCATAGTCAAGATTTGAAGAAAAAAGTTAGGAATAATATTAAAATCGATGAAAAAAACCCTTAAAACTTCAGATTGATTTATGCCAGATTATTTGTTTTCTTAAAATATGTACATGGAGATTGTTTTGATACTTTTTTTAAATTTCCCTTGGAAATACAACTGATAGAAAACAATGTAATGCAGAACTTACGTGATTTGTGAACAATTACAACCTCTAACGTGTTAAATTGTTTTGTTCGAATTCTGTAGTTCACCTAATGTAAATGGTCAGGCAAAAGATTGCAGTATTTTTATTTTCTATTGTGATGTACAGACTTTATTTAACAGTTCTACATATTTTATAGAAGAGTAGCTATTTCGAGGGACTTTTTTTTTAAAAAAAAAATAAAGTCATTACTTTTGTTCAGTAATGCCTTTAAGTATTAATATGTATTCTGGCTGAAAAGTTCTTAGGTGTGTCAGCTATGATTTAACTTATTTGAGAACACCAAGACATAGGTGATACTGTGCCACGATCCTCATGATAAAGGGCTTTTTAGAAGAATATTTCTCCGTCCATTGCCAGGAACTAGCTGATGAGTTTGAAATCTGTTAATCACGTCTTCGCACATAATTTTTGCACAGGTAAATACTTGGTATAAGCCAAAAAGAGTAAGGGAATAAGGTGGTTTCTTTTTCCTCTTCTCAGTAAGAAGAAAAAACGTGTATGTAGGTACCCTACTAGCTTAAGCTTTGAGAGCATGGAGGTGTATTTAAATTAACCAGTTCCTATTGAGAATTTTTAAAATTTCTTTTTAGAAGTTGCCACGCTGTTATTAGCTGTAAGCTTGTTTTGTGAAGTTTTTAATTCATTTTTCCCAAGTCTTCAGGAAGCCATTGCTGCAAATGGTGATTTGGATCGTTTTTAATTATTCACTTTTCTCCTCCATTGTTTAGGCATTTTCAGGGCAATAAGATGGTGATTTTTGGTAGACATCTTCAGACCAGTATTGATTTACACATTCACTTTAACACAGAAGGTAGCTGACTGCTACGGAGATCTTTGAGGGAATAAACCTTTTTGCCTATAAGCTTCATCTTAGTTTTCCAATGTTTAATTTACTAGTTTCATAAACATATCATGCATGTGCAGTTGCCGCTGTCCTGAACAGAGGCTGCTGTATCTTTAGCATTCCTTGATTCCCTGATACTCCAAAACCCATTACCCCCTAATGGACTTGGTTGCATAAAGCACTTGAATGTACATATCTACATTCCATGCAAAGTCATTACTGTTTGGAACCTAAATGTGTCTGTACAGCTATTTTAGCAGTCACTGGTTGAGGGAGGAATGACTCAATGTTAACCCATTAGTTTGTACACACTTGGTTCAGGTTCTAAAGATGAGTTACTGCTTTATGCAAAACTATGAAGTTCAGAAGCCTTTAAGATCCGGGAGGGTAATAGCAATCTTCTGTTGAAGTGTGATTAATCTCATGTTGTTGGTCAAAATTTTGTGTGCTTGTTATCGGAAGCAAATAGCCCCCAAAACAGTGGGTTTTTTTTTTTGGGGGGGGGGCTGTTTTTTGGTTTTGTTTTTTGTTTGTTTGTAGTAATAAACAAATCAGAAATGTGGAAGATATCTTGGGGAGTATGACAACTGTGCCTTGGAAGTTCTTAAACACTCATATATGAGGGTTTTTTCCTGTATTTAACCTGCTCCACATGGTTGCAGTTAGATGGAAAATAATCTGAGTCACATACAAAATCCATAGTGTCACAGCAACTAAAAGGAAAGCTTCTACGTTGCAGGGTAACTTGGAAATTCCACAAGAAATGTCATGTTCCTACAGAAAAATGTAGGCTTACATTTTGAGTTTATACCAAGTCTTACTCGCTAAGTAGTTTTTTTCCTTAGTTTTACTTGAGAAACAGACAATTTTCCCAATATCCATCACTTTCCCCAATTATTTTCTTAATCAGTCTGTTTTGAGGTATTTAATAAAATGTAAAATTAATATTTTACTCTACCTGCATAGAGTCTAGAATCAAATTTTAGATCTCGATCTAAATGACCATTTGAATGTGCTAATAAAACATAATTTGGATACATTTAATCCACTCTGACTTCACAGACTGTATTTTAACTGTTCACAATCTTTGAAAAGCAAAGATACTAAGTGAAAAAGCATTCTCTGGCTATTGTAGATAGGTGTTTTTTTTTTAAGGGAAGTTATGTGCTCATCTTATGTCAAGTATTAGAATGATTGAGCATCTCCACATTCTTCTGGCAGTGCCTCTGAAGTCAAAAGTCTTTATCCTGTGCCTGCAATCTTTGTTCCAGATGGGGGTGATGTCTCCAAATGGCCACCGTGCTGCACGGTACCAGTGCTTTATGGAGCCAGGGGGCATTAGCCTCGCTTGGTATAGCAGAAGTGGAGTGCACATTACTCCTGGTTTCTGAATGAATCTCTTGTAATTTGTTGCTTTGTAATATTTTACCTTGGGATGCAATTATAGAAGCCCACATCATGTAGTGACATTTGTGCTCTGACATGCCATGCCCAAAATGAAATGTACTATATTGTATACAAGAAGAATAAATAACATCGTAGTTAACCTAGAGAAGATGTAAATAAAATATGAAAGAAGAGTGGAACAAGACAAATGGTCACACTCTTGTGTGTGTTATATGCCAGAAGTGTAGAATACTCCTTTAAAAATGTAACACACTAATGTATTTTGTACAGCATCTGCTTTAGAAGGTGCCTTATTGAGTTTACCATGAATTGCTTGTTCTGTACACAGATTATGTCCAATGTATCATTTTTAAGTAAATAACCTTATTTTAGTACACATTAGTTATGTGTTTTGTTACTATAAGATTTTGCCTTAAAATGTAATGACTTGCAAATCA
Source organism: Zapornia atra (assembly GCA_013400835.1). Classification (NCBI taxonomy): domain Eukaryota; kingdom Metazoa; phylum Chordata; class Aves; order Gruiformes; family Rallidae; genus Zapornia; species Zapornia atra. The sequence goes on along the minus strand of VZTU01014230.1, from coordinate 134,979 downwards.
TGATACTGTAACTAAATAATTCCCTACTTTTTAATACCTCGTTTATGTTTGGTTTTTTTCACCCACAGTCTTTGAGTAAGTTGCTAATGATCACTCTTACTGTTCAGTGGTGTTCAGAAATACTTGGTGCTCTCAAAGTTCAGGTTCTCCTGCTTTTTTTATCCCTGACATGCAAAGCCAGAAGCAAGTAAAAATTGATCAGTCCTTCTTTTTGACCGTATGCCAGTCCACTGCAAGTTGGTTTTAGCTGTATAAATTTGTCTTGAGCTCTTCAAGTAGAAAGAAAAAAATAACAGGGTGGGTGGGGTTCTATAATTGCTTTCTGTTTCCTCTATACAACATTCCTTTGTGAAGTGATAACCAAATTAAGATATTTGAGCTAATGTACTTAGGTGTGTTAGTTACAAAAATATGCAGGTGCTTCTGTATAGCCTGCTAAATTCACTCTTTTTTATGATTCAAGCAAATGAAGACCAATCAAGGGGATCTCTCATCTGTGAGTACACAATTCTGTAAAGTCTCAGAATTTATTTTCTCATTACTGAAATGTGTTGTCTGCTACTCTCCATAGAGTTCACTTTTCATTTGCAAGCAGGAAGAAGTAAGATAAGTTTCTGTTTTCTCTTTTTGCCTTTCATCAGGAATAATCTTAGCTTTAAAGATATTTTTTTTTTACAGTAGCCAGAAAGTTTGAATATCTGAGCATCATATAAACTGTTATCAGTGTATATCACTGTATTGTAAAGATAATTATAACACTTTTTTTTTTTCTTCCCCGCCCATAAAGTCAAATGTTGGATTCTTGCATTAGAGTTCTGGAAAGCACAGTGGAAGACCAGACTCTATGTAGTTTTAAACCTTTTTTTTTCCTCAATATATTATAATGATTAGTAGCATCTTGGAGAAGCTTTAAGGTTTTTCTTATGGTTGTGGCTGCTGATAGCGTTTGGATTGAAAACTGGGATTTTTACATTAGCATTACAGGAGGTCGTCATGAAAATACTGCGGGTAACTGAAACGTCTTGTACCAGGCTGCGTTGTGAGGAGCACTTTTTTCCTGATGTTGTTTCCGGAAATGACCACAGGATGGTGCTATGTCCTACAGTTAGGAAGATCCTTTTGGGAAAATGGGAGGTTTGTGGTAAATGAAAATAAATAAGTATCACAATGTCTGTGTATAATTATTTTTGACCTCTATATGTGTTATTGATGAGCTGACATCAGTATTTAAGAACTGAAGCAGCCATGCCCAGTGTCATGTCTAAAAATCCCACAGGAATATTTTGTGTGCAACCCAAAAAGCATACTGGGTAGCCAGTGAAGAGAATCACAAGCTTTTAAATAAATTGTAGGATCATCACTAATTTCACAAGGGATCCAACTTAATCCCATGAATTTCACTAATCCCTTTTGCAGCTTTATCTTCGCCTCTCCCCAGAATGCCACTTCAGTCTTTCTCATTGATTGTACTAAGTCAATACTGGCTGTGAATTTGAATCATGAGAGGACCACCTCTGTTGGTGGACCACCTCATGAATCTGGTTCCTGAGGGGTGACCACCATGGATTTGCATGCTGTGAATATCTGAAATGGGTTCAAATTAATCTGATTGCAAAATGCAGGCATTGATGGATCTATGGATAGTAGAATTGTCGATATACAACAGGTACTTGCATTTTGAGTGAAGGAAGGAGATCATCTTTGTAATGTAAAAGAAAAAAACACGAGGAGACTTTACTTTTAAAATGTAATGCACTATAAGATACTGGCATTCATAAAGCAGTACGTTTTAGTAACAATAATGTAAAGGCATTAAAAAGCACAGCTTTTATAATTATTATAAAATATTTTATAAATATTTTATAATTAACAAGCACAGCTTTTATATATTTTTGTAAGGATCTTGAGGTCCAGAAACCTGAGGTATTGGCAGTATTTTCTGGCAGTTACTGGGTTTTTAGGAAGTACTAAGAGAAGTTGGAAAACTTTTTTCCCTACTTTTTTAAATTTTCTTTTTTCTTTCAAATATGATGCTCAGGTTGATGATCCATATGTATCTATATCTTGGAGTAAGCACGCATGTTGCTGTGCCTGTTGGTGCTTGGCTGAAATTGCTGTCAGGCATGCTAGTCTTAGTCATCTGCTATGAGAGAAACTGAAGTGACTTGTCTGCTCTTACAGCTCTTTTCCTAATGCCTGTGGTCAGCTTTGGTTTGTTATTCATGTTTGAAAAGCCCTGTTCTTAATCCACTAAGCCAACCAATAGCTGCTTTTTTTTAAAAAAAAAAAAATTTAAAAAATCCTCCTTGTCCTCTTGCTATTTTTCTTTCCTTTAGGTCCTAATCTGGAGTCTGCTGTCTCTTCATAACAATGGTTTCCTCTTGCATGTTACCTAAAAATGCAGGTCATCATGGTGTGGCTTTGTTAATCTTACAAAATAAACAACAACCTCCCCAAAAACCAGCAAAGAATAAAAGTGTTCAGGGAGTGTGGGGATGTTTAAGGACACTTATACCAGTAGTCAAATAGTTTGCTTGTATTTGAGAGGTGGTTTAGATGGGTATTTATTAAAAAGCTGCTGTATTGAAAAAACATTAAAAATTACTACAGCCCAGTAGCTTAATCATCGTTGTTCTTCTTGCCTGAGAAGGAAACAAAATGTTTTAACCCATTATTTTTCATTGATTTTTTTTGCTACATAGTCTAAAAATGAGAGTTTGCCAGTCTCTTTGTATGTGCAGGTGGCTAACTTAAAATGAGAGTTTGAGGACTACAGATATGAAAACATCTTTATGTTAACATTGTGTTTGCTCTGGAGTTGATCTCTGAACTTGCCTGGCTTATTCTTCAACAAAAGTAAACTGTGATAAGCACAGTGAAACCAAACCTTTGAAAGTCCTGTCAGGATGAGCTGCTGTCCTATCCACTCCCTACCATGTCCTTTTCCATGTAGCTGTATGGGTTTTGTTCCAGGTGATGCTTCTGCGCAGAATTGGTGTGCCCTGAAGATGGGGAGTCCCTTGAGCTACCCTGGCCTGAGCAGCATGCTCTGCACTGCAGAATGCTGCCACTGCAAAGGCCCATGATTGGAGGACCACTGGTAAAAATGTCTGGGTCGCCCCAGTGCAGAAGCTTTGAACTGAAAGAACCCAGTCTTACAATTTGAGGCTTTTCTTCCTTCCCAACTTTTCACATCTTTAAATTTTTCTTCTCTCTTTCTTCTCTCAGATACTTGAGCTATCTGTGAGACAGGTAGTGGGCACATTGTGCTGCCTGCTGCAGGGAGGTGATATGAGGAGACTCATTAGCCCATTAATCTCATGTGATGGGAGATCATTTTTAGTCGTTTGGATTTTTCAGGATGGAGAATAACAATCTTCTTGGCAGTTAGTAGCTACAACTGCTTTGTAGCTTTATTTCAAAAGATACATGTTGTCTGCTTGTCAAACAGTCTTAACACTTACTGTCTTAAGTGCCATGTGTATTGGTACCAATGTGTTTTTTAATAATTTTGTAGTTTTGTGTTGCTTAAGAGAATGAGTAGGTGGGGAGAAAACCCATTAAAAACAGGATAGATTTCTGTTTAAAATCATTGCCTGAAGAGGGCATAAAATAGATAGCAAGAGTTTACCTCTTCTATAAAAAAATACTGGGAATTTCTAGATGTATCTCACTTCTGCAGATTTGTTTAAATATTGCTATGAAAGGCATTAGGACAGACAAGGAAAACTGCCACCATAATTTAACTTCTTTTAAAATTAAAAACCTTGGGATATTTCTTTGACAGAAGAACAGTTTAGAACCAGACATGGTGATTTTGAGATTTTGGACATCCAAAAAAACTTCACAGTCTAGAAGCTCTATTCTTTGGTTTACCTGAATTACAATTTTATGTAATATGTAACAATGTCAGCATCCCAGTGAGCTTCCTCCTTTGTTGTTGGTTTTGTTTGCTTGTCTTTCAACAGTTCACTAAATGCTGAACTCTGGGCTGAATTCATGATGCTCTTCAGGTTTAGCTTTAGAAGCAAGCTGCATTTTCACTAATTTTTTTAAATATTGTTCACATTTTCCTCATGTCTAAATATAGATGTAATTCATCCTATTATTGTTATATCACTATTGGGTTTTTTTGTGTAGTGTAGTTGAAATACAGCAGAGGCCCAGAAGCAAAGAGACCAGGCCATTTCTAAGACCCTTGCCTACAAATACTAGCATAGGGTGCCCTTTATGGGGTTTGATCAATCTCTTTGTAAGGTTCATGTTGTACACAGACTGAAACATTGAGTTGGAGTGAGCTGCAGATGTTTTCAAGGCAGGCTGTGCCTGTCTGTGGTCCACAGAGAACTGAAAGGTAAAATTTGCCTTGTGTCTTGGTTTTAAGCTGCTATTCAGAAAATAGGAGAGTTTAGGCAGGAAGAGTCCTTCCAAAAAGCTTTTCCTTGCCAGTGATAGGGGAATGTGCTGTGGGAGGATACTCTTTATGCCAGGGAAAAGAGAAATTTATTTGTGTTGTAAGCAAAGCAAGTCCCAACATTTTTTTTTTCTGATTAGGTGCAATTCTCACAGTGTAAGGATTTGGGAATGTGTGTGCTGAGACATTTGGAGTCCAAACCATTAGCTTATCACAAGAAAGAAAATCCCATTGCTGCTCATAAGCAACTAATCAAAAGCTAAACACTTCCAGAAAAGAAGCATGAAGACAAATCTAGGGTAGTGCTATGTTTAAACACATGCAGTAGGATTGAATACATCACAGATGAAGCAATAGTGAATTGATCCATTGCATCTATGGAAAGAGACCAGTAAAACAAATGTCACTATTCAAGTTTTAAATATTAGGAATCCAGCCATTGTGGTCCCAGGGGGACTCCTCTTCACTACAGAGCCCTGCAGCAACTCAAAGCATACTTTCTCCCCCTTCTCCATCTCCGCCATAGCAAAAGTAGTCATGGTGTTTCCATCTGGTGCTTTCCTCTGGCTGCTTGAGAGAGTTCTTTTGTACCCACGGCTAAAGGAGAGTTGTCCTAGTGCTGGTCCTGAACTGAACTCCACAGAGATGACAAACAGGTAGACACCTTTGTGTGGTGCTTTGAAGTAGCCGTGCTCGGGGAAATAGCTGTTCCCGTAATTGAGGTAAGTTTCATTAAACTTCAGAGTTTTGTCTTTATCCTTTCCTTTTGAGAATCCTACATGGAATGCCACCAATGAGTCTGGAAAAGAAAGAGGAACCAGATTTTAGTACTGAGCACTCCTCTCCCTGGGATCATCAGGATGGGAGAGAGACAAACCCTACCAGGCCTGATTTCTCTATGCTTCTTTGCACAGCTAAATGCTTTAAATGGCTACGTGCCTGGGATTAGATCAAATGCTTCTCTGGAAATACCTGAACCACTACTGACTAACTAGGAGGGGGGTTGGGGGGGGTGGAAAGTAGAGCTTTTTTCCTGTCCTAAAATTAGTTTGGAATACATTCTCTGCTTATTCAGTCTTAACTACAATTTTGCAGCATGGGTGCCTAAAGGGGCTGATTTTTGCGCTGTGTTACATGCCCACAACCAAGGCTACTATGATGAAAGCTAAAGCTGTGGAGGTTGTGATTACCAGGTGCTTACGGCCAACTATTTACAGTGAAAGGGACCTAGCCAGTCACGGTGAAGGTGAAACTGAAAACTTGTCTTTGAAACATTGTAATAGAAGAGATAGTGTGCTCTCTGGTCAGCCCTTCCTGTTCCACTTGTGCAAGTTACAGCAGTTCATTTAACCTATCTGTCCGTGTTAGGAAGGATTTTGTGCTTTGGGATTGCTTCTTCCAGACTCAAATGACAGGGAAAAGAAGCAAGACCAGAAAGCCTAGCACTCACCATCGGCTTGAAAAAACTGCTACTTTGCTAACACGAGCATCTACAAACAAAATTTTCATTCTAAGCATCATAAATTGAGTTAATTCAAGGCCAATCTCCCAGAAGCTATAATGGGTGTGATTTTTATTGGCCTCAAGCAAAGTGCAGCAGTGTATCAACTTGTTTCTCACTCAAACTGCTTATTTTGAAGGCGGGGGAGGATGTAAATATAACAACAGAATTTCTCTCTCCAGCACCCCACAGGATACCAGACAGGTCCCAGAGTTAATATGCTGTGTGCATGTAGAACGTATAGCAGGTCTCAGAAGGACACTGGACCTGCACATGAGCAAGTAAAAGAAAAGAACCCACCCTTTTCTGAAAGTTCTGTCTGCATTGTGTTTCTTCCACCTATCACTTGCGTGTTCTCTCTGTGCTTCTCAGGCTTTTTCTTGTCTCTTTGCCTGTCTTGGCCTTTCTGTTGCCTTCTCACTTTTCTGGTCAGCATTGACTGAATCTTTGAAACATCCAGGCTTACATTTGAGGCAACTAATTCTTCATTGCTTCCAAATAGCTTCTTAAAAATCAGCAGATGTTCCTCCAGCTTCTGCTTGATGGTTGCTAAATCTCCTGAGAGAATTTCAACAGAAATGTTGAGTGGCTCAATTACATTTGCTATAGTATGATTGCAGCAGAGATTCGTGCCACTTCTGGATTCGTGCCTCTTGATTGCCAGGTTCAGATGTTTGATATCATTCTTCAGAGTCATGATATCATTATAAGCAGAGCTTTCCAAGGAGTCATCTTTGGCAGCCTCATAGTTAGGTTCCATATGTTCTACAAAGCTGCGTTGACTACTGCCCTCATCTAGAGCAGAGAATGTTTGCGTTTCCTCCTTGTGGTGCTTAGATGTACCAGCATCATGATGATTCTGTTGACCTCTTTCCAAGAGGTTAAATCTCTTCATAACAGATTCTAAAGTCACGTTTTGTTCTTGGAGTTTGTCTGAGAGATGCCCGAGAGATTCTTGCAGCTGAAATACTGATGATATGATGATACTAGGGTCATCTTCCGACAGGACTTCCATAGTTTCTTCTCCCAGCAAAGACTCCAGTGCTGCTTCATGCCGCATAGCATCTTCCAAAAGAGAGCTGAAAGAACTGTTAAGATACTTGATGTGTCGATGAATTTCTTCATCGTTCTTCTTCAGGAAGGCTATGTCTTCTGAAAATGACGTGACTTGTGATTGAAGCTGCCTGTGTTCTTCTTGACGGAGGCTAAGGGACTGGTGGATAGATGGAAAAGCTGAGGAAAGCTCTTCAATTTCATTCCTCAAGAGATCTCTGAAAACCGACTCCAGGTGCTTTGCATCCTTTGATTGAGTGCCTTCAAGGGTATAAGTGATATTCTTTAAATCTTCCTCCAGTATACCAGTGTCAGAGGATATTCTCTGGCAATTACATTCCTCCATGTATCTCAACAGTTCTGAATAGTTTTCCCGAAGATTTGAGAGAGTATAGTTAAGCTCTGATATCTGCCTTTCCATTGCTGCTTTGTCTTCTTCCATAATAAGAGATTTCTCCATTAAAGTTACTGTAAGGTCTTCTGGTCTATACTTTGAGATATTCTTTTTTAACTCCTTAAACCACCTCTCTAAAACGGCAATGTTCTGAAAGGCCACATCTGACTCCATGTAAAGTTCTTTAAGCTGCTTTGCATGCCCTGCCAGAATGTCATTTATTTGCCTGATGGTTAACTGTGTATTTTCATCTTTGGGACCATGATGTGATAAGAGTTCTGTTAAATTTTTTCTCAAAGTCTCAAATTTATTTTCAAGATCGCTTTGCTCTCGTTTCATGGTTGTTGCACTGTTGTTCAAAGCTAAGAAATGGGACTGCTGTATCTTATGAAACTTCTTGAGCGTTGTGTCGGTATCTGCCTTGAGCATGGTGAGATTATAGTGAATATTAGCCTGCTGCATTTGCAACTGATTCTCTATGTCTCTCTTCACCTGATCAACTTTCACTGTGTTTTCTTGGACTTTTGATTCAAACTTTGTTCCCAGATCCTGGAATTCCTTCTTGGGCACAGTGCTCTCTTGGAATCTTTCTATGCTTTTCTTGTTGGCTTCCACATCATGAGACAGGTTTCTTACCATGTTTGAGAGGTTCTGTAAGCTTTTGTTGAAGCTTGCCCACATTGGGTTAAAATGCTTTCTTAGAAAGTTCTCCACATGGGGAAACAAAACCTCCTGCACGAGCCTTTCCTGGAGATCTGTTAACACAGTTTTAAAAAATTAATTCAATTTAAATTCTGCTTTTGGAACACATCTTAATCCAGCCAGGGTAAAACTCGGCTATGCATTTTTCTTTAGTAACTGCCATCTTAGTCCTCAAAATCTGACCACGTGATAAACTCTGACAATTGCAAAAATAGCCCTGTTTTAAATCAAGGTTACTGTGAAGCATGCTGTGTCTTTGAGTCTGCAGAGAGTAACTTAGATACAGTGTACTGACTGCTCTGTTTAAGCTTATAAAAACACTGCGTTTTGAAACCCCAGGACAGGGACGTTTGTAAGTGGCTGTAACTGCCCGTTCTCACAGCAGTGCTTAGCTGGTGGGATGGTGCTGGTTTGCCTGTTGTTCTTTTCTGATGCTCACTACAGCACACCTTCTCCTTCACAAAGTTAAACATTCTAACAGCTGAATATTCCAGGCCAGGACTAAATAACATGAAAAATCTGGAAATATCTCTTCCAAGCGTGAATTATACTAAGATCTGATTTCTAACTTTAATGTTCAAACTTCAGGGCCTTGAAGGTCACTGAGGGAAATAGTATGTATCATTAGAAAGTGTTTAGCTTGCTTTAGTAGGCCAAATTCAATACCTCTTCCTCCCCGCTCCCCTCCCTCTTATGTACAGCAGGAATAATGTTCCAGAGAAGGGTTGAAAAGTATGATTTATTTTTTTTTAACGTACCAGTATTCCCCACATCAGAGTGTAGTGGACGAGTATGAAAACAAAAACTAAACCTAAACTCTGCATCCCCACAGAAGAGAAAGAAGCCATAGAAGCAGAGTAGTAGTAAGCTAACAAATCTGGAATGTAAGCAACCTCCTTATTCCATATTTGTATTCTGTAATTCCAAAAAAGCTCAAAGGAGTCTGCCCTTCACCTCGCTTCCCATTTCAAATCATTATTGAACGTGGTTTACTCCTTTGTGTTGGGATTGCAACCGGTTGCATTCTCTTCAGAAACAACCAGCAGACCCAGGAATACCAGGTCTTTCTGCTTGGGGTTTTCCTTTCTGCTCTGTGTGGTTCTGCAGGGCCCCTTGGCAGGCGGGTAGTTCTGCGTCAGACCTCTCACCTGAATTGCTCTGGTTTACGTCTGACACCACGCTCGTACCGTTGCTTTCAAATATTCTCTGCAAGTCACCTAAGTTGCTGACTGCTTGATGAATGTCACTTTGAAGATCATCCAGTAATGCCTCGTGATTTTGAATGACTTCCAACATTTCTCTGGACTCCACAGATGTTGACACTAATCACGAGATTGAAAAGACAAAGGTAATGCAAGGGAGTGCAGCAACCAGGCGACAGGCATTCCCACATGCACCTTCTGCTCTGAAAATATTTCACTAACATTTAGAGGGATTGTTGATTTATAGCACCTAAGATCACTGCTTCTTTTTGTAAAGGTTCTTTTCAACAGTGTGGAAAACCTAATGTGTTTAAAAATTGTCAGAAGTCCCTTCATGCTAGCCATGTTGGCAGCAAAGCGCTCTTCATTCAAAAAATCTCCCCATGCCATAAAAATGTTAAGGAATAATAACTCCTTTCAAGCCACTTCACTGAAAGGATAGCAAGGTTTAACAACCCACAATAAAAGGGAACAGGATGGAAGAGTAATTGAGGTGTTTCACTAAGGAATCGGAAGCATAGTGTGTCATAGCTGATGATTGCTGATGCCCTATATAACTGATGGTACTCTAAATGCCTGCTAATTTGAGTTGTAGATTTCAAAGTGCCAGCTGAAAGTTGCAGGAAAGGGTATAGCCCCATTGTGTCATCCTGGGGGTCTCTTATCCTCCAGGTTGCCTTTGACATTTCAATCTATGTGTTTCATAAACAGTCCTGTAAAGCAATTGCTTATTTGTTCAATGCTGAGAACATAATGTAAAGATGACTCTCAGGGGCTGCAATACTACCCCAAAGCCAATTGATAGAGCATAATAACATTGCAAGCCACAGTATTTCCCACAGGGTAAGGAACGGTCCTTCTTGGATACTCAGATTGGTAGGATAGAGTGTCCAAGATAGGCATCTACAGTACTTTGTAGTAATAATAATCTCAAAGCTGCTGTGTAACTGCTCTACAGTAGCATTTTGAAGAGATGCTTTTCTGATAAGACTTCTGAGCGTGGTGGTGTGCTTTCCTGTGGATCCACTTAGCAGAGCAAGGGGTAAAACCTCCATGCCCTTGAAAGGTTTAACACTCTGTACCAGCTGGCATTCTCACTAGGTACAGCTTGAAACTTTTGGATGCTTTGTCTAGAGCATCCATGGAGTGTTATACTGGCTTATGCCAATAAATGTAGTTCTGTAGAAGCTTTCCTAAATAATGCTTTTGCTAATGATATTGTCCATAGCTTATCATGTTACAATTGTAGCTTAAAAATGCATCTGTTTTTTCTGATCTGTGACTGAGAGGTGATAGAATGGCAAGCAAAACAGCTTTCAAGCACGTACTGTGGTTTGAGAGCTCCTCTTCTTCCTGTCCTTCGGTTGGACTTCCTGGCACCGGAATAAAATTGGGATCTGCAATTGAGATGGAATACATCTGTGAAAATGTTTTGGATGCAGGAACTACTACAGTTTAAGGAGACACCACAGGGCAATTTCATGTGTAGCATAACTGTTGTGGAGATGGGCTTCTGCCTTGCAGGATTCTTTGGGAAAGAACATCTTTGGGGAATTTACTTTATAGTGCTGCACTAGCATAAAACATCAGAGATGGTAACCCTACACAGTAAGGGTGGGGTTTGTTTAACTCATGGAGAGTTATTACTCCTAAAAAATGAGTCTATTGCAAGTATGTGCTTTGGGGAGGGGGAGATTTGGGGGCATCCTAATCAAAAGATCTGCAGATTCCTCTTCCTTGTTCCATGGTTACCTGAACTTTCTGATGGCCCCAAGTACAGTGAGTCATGCTGCACAACTGACTTCACCCTGCAAACTGACCATAGGGCATTTCAAGTCATTTCTTTCTGCTGTCACCAGTTTCTACCTGGCATTAACCATTCCTAGATGGACATGTGCATCTGACATGCCTATCACTGGCAAATGAATACCTCTCTTTCTGTGTAAAGGTTACAAAGGTGCTACTAACAGAAGGATAATTGCAGCTATTTACAACTGCTTCTTCTTTCCAGGTGTCAGTGACTTGGGGCATAGCAGGGCAGAGAAGATAACGCATTGATTCTCAAGAAAAAAAGAAGAAAAAAAGACAAGTAGGCAAACACATCTTGCTGCAGTGACTGGCATTTCGCCATGAGTTCTCCCGCTTGTTCTCTAGCTTTCCTTACCACGCTGTTCACAGTCCTTGCCAATATATCCAGGGCAGCATTTCCACTGCAAAGACTTCAGAACCTTCTGTTTCACTTGATAGACTGGCTTCAGCGCTGTCCTGTACCTGGGGAGGAAGGCTCTGGGCATTAGATTGCAAGTTGTTGTTATGTGGCATTTCTTGGGGTAAACTCAGTAACTAGCAGCAGCCCCGTGCCAAGCGTGTCCTAGATGACTAATGCAGAATGCAGCTAAGGAATTTGTTGTAAACTGTTATTGCTGCTGCTCAGTAAACATTCAGTTAGTCCACAGCAGTTTTTTTTCCCCTACATGAAACATAGGGGTACTTTCTACAGGAGTAGCTTTTCAGGAGTAGTGTCTACAGGAGGAGGTGTGTGCACCTTCCTACACGCAGGCAGAATATAACTGCTGTTCAGTGAGCAGGGCTTCTGTGCTCTGCCTCATGCCTTGTCATTCTTTGGTAGAGAGCTTTTCCCAAAGCATGTTGGTGGGCACTGATGCAACACAGGTTGGACATTGGCACAGGTGGCAGATTTCTGTAACTAGCAGAAACACAGCTGTAATATTTCTTCTAATAGCATCCTTTGCAATCAAGTGTGGACTGAGCTTGAAGTTCTGTAATATTCTGATGAGCTGTAAAGAAAGCTTCATTTTTAAATGAATGTTCCAAAATGTACCAAGGAAAGATACAAATTTGTTTAGAACTCCTCTAGAAATAATTGTGAAACTTTTTTTTTGGTTCAGAGAAAGAGAAATTATTTGTATTAATGAATCACAAAAGCATTTCTTGCAATTGAGTGGAACACAGGTGTGAAAACATGCAGGTGAGTATTAAATGTTATTTCACTTCAGAAGTGTGTTGCAAGTCAATGTCTCCCAACTCTAAAAATGTACCAGTCCTGGTACTTCAGGGTACAGTATTGGCTGTACCAGTACTCTCTGGGCAGGCAGGGCTGCTGAAAGAAGAGGAAGTACTTGGTCAACTACACATCTCTAACTCCTGCCACAGAAATGGTCTCACTGATGGCCACAGGCAGATATTTTATTAATTTATTTTTTTAAAAGTTGTGTGTGCATTATGACCTGAAAATCATGGAAAACGTATGGGCTTTTTTTTCTTCTGAATAATGTATGAGAAGATTTGAAATACCTCTTAATCGCCTTGTAGTCCTGTACTTGATGGCTTGGAAAGGCAGTTGTTCTCCCAGGTTACTTACTGCCTGACCACCTTGCATACCTAAAGCTGACCTATACCACTGAGTTGATCCTTTAATTATTTTTAAAATGTGTTATTAATTGCATCTGAAATCATCCTTTAGATACTTCACAGAAAATGCTGTTTTCTTCAGTGGTTTTATTTAGGATACTTACATGATCTTCTGGCAGTCTGGTGCTCCATTTAGACAGGGCTGTTGGGAGTTGACAATGTACTTCTCCTTCATGCAGGCTTCTATGTATGTCACCAGCCGGGACTGCATGAAGGAGCACCAGTTCCTAGTGGAAGAAAAACACAGGATGGGAGTTTGAAGAAAGTCTTCTTCAGTCTCTGCTTTGTAGCAGTGCCAAGGAAGGATAAAAGGCAGAAGGGACTCGGAATGTCATTTTTTTTTCCTCAGGTGGATGATGAGGAAAATGGAAAATGCTCGCTGGCTTCTCCCTACCCTCCCAGCCCCTTTGTTTTCATTTGGGATGTTTATCTGAGTTTGTTACAAAAGGGTGGATTGTCTGAACTTTGATGCATTAGTTCCATTTCCAGTCCTTTCATTTAGCAGGAGAAATTTCCAACTCACGATAACCTGTGGGTTAATGTCTCTTTAAATGTCAAATTGAATTTCTGGGCAGGCTGCCATTTCAGATGCCTAATGACTGACTCACCAGGTTGAGGCAGACTGCCTTTGAAAACTTCAGCTGAAATAAGCTCCATTACTTATCACTATCTTCCTAAGTAGTATTTCTTCAAGATAATATAGTTAACTGACTGGATTTTATTAATAAAAATTATAAATAATTAAAGTATTTTCTCCTACCACCTGGAAAAATTAGGGTTTTTTTTCCTTGGATTTTAGTTTTATGCTTCTAGCAAGGACAAGTGAGTTTTATTTATTCTGGTAATTTTTTCAAGTCAGAATTATATAGGCATCTATTAAACCCAAAGTGTAGGTGAGTCTCTTCCTTTGCTAGAGTTTAACATCAAGACATCGAAGTGTTAGTTGAAGTTTGATGGTTAAAATACAAGATCAGAAGTAGCAGGATGTGAGGAGTAATAACTATATTCAGAAATGAAAAAAAACCATTGTTAGCATCTGATTTAACTTCAATTATTGTTCATAAACCATACATGTATTATATGTATTCTCTGTATTGTTGTTACTGCGTTTACAGAAGGTGACCAGTTAAACATGAAGGGATCCCACCACTCTCTGAGGCTAATGATGAGTAGAAAAGGGCTGTGAGAGCTGTGTTTGGACAAAGCAGCTGTACAGACAGAACGTCTCCCTGTGCTCCCAGCGTTTCACTCTGGCTACGCAGCCTTCAGAGCAAGAGTCACTGAGCCAGCAATTGTATTTTACAGATGAGCTTTCTTAAAAACAGTTTGGCTACACATCCCACCTGTTCTAGGAGAGCACAGAAAACTGCAACACACCACTTAACATGCTGATGTTAAAGCATGCTGATCCTCTATCTTAGGGGAAAGGGAGCAGGGGAGAAAGACATTAAAAATATATCCCACCCTTCCTGCCACAGCTAATTCACCTTAGCTTTCCAGAGTGCGTATCTATAGTCCAAGCTGACAATTCCTGTCCTGGGAAATGGAAGTGGGGATCGGATTTAGTTCCTCTCTTCAAATGAAGATGCAGGTTTTGAGGTTCTCAGAGCAGCACACCAACTCTGACAGGTCAGCATCCATGGTTTAGGCTCTGCCACAATGATTTCCACAGGCCATGCCCCAGACTGGGGCATCAGGCAGGCTGCAAAGGGCTCCATCTTCCCCAGTGACCCATGAAATCCAGTTCTTCCCTTTGCAGCAGAACCTGTGGCTCCTCCCTTGATGCTTGCTGGGTTGGGGCACTGAATTATTCTGAACCAAAACACTAAACTCCACAGTTTAATCACAGTCTTGCTTTCCAGAAGGGAAGATGGGCATTAAATCAGTTGCAGAAAGTGTTTGGCTCCTTCATCGCTCCCTCATGGGAAAGCACCTGCAGGGAAACAGCTCTCTCACTGGCTGTCCTGGTTGAACACTCTGTGATGTTCCATGTCCGTGTGACAGGTGTACTAGCAGTGGCAAGAACTGGTTACTATGGTATTTTTTGAATATTGGTCTTTCTGATAGAGCCACTGGCAATTAGGTAATGGAAAGTTTGAATGCCCAAGAGTAAACCTGATGAGAGAGCACATGCTATTTTCACATGATTTGGGATTTTCATCCCTCTGTCTGGCACCTCTAGGGATCTTCCTATTCTATCTCTAGTATAGTCACAGCTGTTACTATGAGCTTTGGAGCTTGCTGGTGTTGATACATGCAGTGTATCTGCTTAAATGAAACCTGGAGGAAAATTAGAGATCCTATCATATGCTGCTGTGCATATTGTTGAATTCCTTTCCCTTGAGAAATCAATGCTAGTTTCTCAGAACTAAAGTACTTTATGCAGCACTGATCATGTCAGACAGGGTACTTGGAGAGATCAGGGGGCTCTTGTACTCCCAGAGTTTCTCAGAGCTTGTGTTGTAATGGGGCAGAGCATTGTGTGGGGGAGAGCTGTATCTGATAAAGAACAGCTGAACTTTAGGCAGTATATTTTTAAATGGGAACACAGGAACCAAATCTCTGATAATCAGCATATATGGAAAAAGTTTGCCCCTCCAAGTGAGTTGCAGAAACAATGAGGAACTGAGTCCAGCACAAAAGCAGAAGCTGTGGCCACGGCAGCCAGGCAGCCAGGAGGAGGGGAGGAAGCTGCAGGGAAGCTGAAAACATCAGGAGGAAAGGGCAGGCAGCCTGGGCAAGCTGGGAACGCTTTGCCAGGCCTCCTGGAACATAGACAGCTGCCTTTGCTCAGGCAGTTCTTAAGGAAAACATGATTTGTGATTTCAGTGAACACCTATGCAATCAAAATTTGTTGTCTCTCAGAGGCAGGGGCAGGAATTGGAGGAAAGCTTGTGGTGCTGGGAAAGCTGGACAGAAAACAGGCTGCTGCAGCTTTGGGTTTCAAGCCATGACAGCTGTTTGGACCAGCTGTAGTTCTAAGGCCTTTGCAAGTGACCAGGAGAATTTGTGTGGCTGTTATGGGTGGGAGTCTTGTTTCCTATGGACTGTGCCAGAAGAGAAACCCTCTAAGTCTTAATCAATCATTACTCTTGAAGTGTGAAACGTTCTCCTTGTGTCACCAGGCAGGTCAGTGAAAGCCAGCAGGCCAATGCACGTGCTCAGGCTGACGTGTTCCCCAGCCTTTATTAGGCTGCATCCCTCTGCAGTGGTCAGTGTAAGACGAATAGCTCTGAGCAGAGACCTGGCTTGTGCGTGTACCTAGGCTGTACTCCCTTATACCCCCCAACAAGCTGTAGCTGGGAGCAGCTTTTCCCCATCAACCCTCTGCTTTTTTTTCTGGGGACATGAAGTGGCCTGGTGCTGCCACTGGGGCTCTCTGGCATCGTTGCTAAGTGCAGTATCTTGGGTCTGCCCACGGGATGCCTGCCAAATCCAGGCAGGAGGCTGCATTCAGTGTGGAAACCTCCTTTTAAAATGGGGTTCTTTGGCTTTAGTGTTTTGTTCTTTCGGAATAAAAAACAATCCCACCCCATGAGTCATCTGGGCTGGTTTGTTTTTCCCACCATACATAGCCCTCAAACGAGCCCTTTGAGTCATGTAAGCCACACAGACCCAAACCAAACATTTACATGCATGAACAGGTGTGTGAGCAAGAACGTGGCATCATATGACTGCGAGTACTTTTGCTCTATTGCACATGTGAATGAGCACACAAATTTCATGTGAAATACAAAGATTCCCTTTCAAAACCTGTAAATGTGCTGGAGGTATGTGGTGAGCTTACTTCTGGCTTCTCACTTGTAGAAAGGGGTTATGTTGTATCAGAATACGAATCACTGGCTGATTCCAGATTCAAGCTTATTTTAGACAGTTAATAGTATTATGCTGAATGAAAAGCATGGGGGAAAAAGGCAATTTGGTAGATTCTCAATAAAAACTGATTTCAGTGGTAGTCACGTTCCTCTGTGTCTATTTTTCTTCAGTGTCTGCTCACTAGTTCTCCCACACTTGATCAGAAAAGGTTATTTATGGAGGTGAAGGTCTACACAATATCATGTTTTATTTTTAATCCAAAAAATATTTAGTAGTTTTGAGTTCTGTTAAGCTTGCCAAAATTTATTCTGTCATCAAATAAATAAGGCATCTGCAGTGAGGTGCAATATGGATACCTGAACCCAAAGGTGAAAATTTTTCTTGCAGTATTTTTTGCACATCTTACCAAACACTTCCTTTAAGGAAACTGTTTTCTGTTACTAAAAATACTCCTTAACTGTATTAACCTTGAGGGAAAAATATGTCATTCTTTAATAGTAAAGTGAAACGATTGATCTACAGCTCAGTGAGGCGAGCAGGAGTTCTGTGCTGACACCAGCGGGCTCTGAATAAGGCTGTGAAGCTTCAGAGAGCTGCTCTTTCCCAAATAGCACTTTCTTTATTCAGCTGCTTTCTGGAACACAGCAGCTTTGTGTCCTGCTTCTGCTTTCTTCCTCTCTTTGTAATTCTGTTGCTTCATTCACCGAATGTATAACCCACTTAACACCCTCTGCTTTTCTCTTTAATACAGTTTCCTTTTGACTCAAGCTTCTGCTGCCAAGGAGAGAGAGGAGTAGAAAGAAGCTGCTCATGTGAGGAGAGCAGAAGAGATTTTCTCTCCAGTCTGGTGAATGGTAAAGTTTATCACAATACTCCAAGTTAGAGCAACACTTGAGGGAACCTCAGAGAACTCAGGGCTGCAGATGTTTCATTTGTTCAGCTGCTTTTCCTGCTTTATATTCCAAGCAGATTAATCTCAATTTTTAAACCAGGAAAAAAATATTTGTATGATTTTCTTTGCTAGACTAGGTCGTGTTTTGGTTTGGTTTTGTTGGGGGTTTTGTTCTAGCCTGTATTCTAGTTTCCTTATTGAATAGAGTCTTCACATGCCACCTTAGCCTTATTTTGAGTTCAGTGTGTTTTTCCGAGGTTAAATATCTCTGATGACAAAGCTTTCTGTATTTAAGTAAGGCTCAGCAAATTTAGGTTAGCCTAAGATCGTTTTATTTAAACCTTTAAGGCCTTTAAACAAAAAACTGACTTTTTTTCTTACATTGGATAGTACTTCTGCTTTTCCCAGAACAGCAAAATGCAGGCACCTCTATCTCTGATTACAGGATTGGGCCAGGCCACCTTGTATCACAGCAAACAAAACAAATCTCTCAGAACCAGGAGATAAACAGAGATGGCTGGTCTACAGTAAGTATCACTCCACTCAGATGGATACTGGGTGGTCTCTGATTCCCACACTCCTACACAAAGAACTGCAGCACAGTAGGGTGTGCAGTGCCCCCAGCTCAGCCAGGTACTTGTGTACTTTGTTCTTCTTGGTTGCATGTGCCTCTGATTGGCACTGCAGTGCGGGATATTAGACACTTCCTTGTGTGGTGGAGTTTTTGTCTGAACAAAAGCTTTGGGACTTCAGGCTGTAGCTTTTTCCTAAGTTATGTTATTCCTTGGGTTCTACTGGTATGACTCAGTTGTCCTTCACATCACTTTCCTTGGGTTTCTATTCTCAAGGAAGCAAGTCTCCATAATTACTTTGAAAACTCCTGCCCAGCCATTCCTGTGCCTACCCCTGACAGAGTGCACAGCTCTCCAGGGCTGCAACACTTTCCTCTTCTGCACAGCATGAAAGGCAACAGAAACGCAAATGATGCTGCTTAAATGGGCTAGAAGATGGCAATAGAGGGCTGTGTTCTTCTCATTTAAACAAGCAATTTTCCCTTGACTTCTACAGAATGCAACCTGATTTATGCTAGTTGAAGCAGGATCAAGAGCAGGGCTTTAGCTGGGGAATAATCTGTTCTGTTCTTCCCTCAGCACAAAATTCTTACTGACAAGAAAAAGTGGCCTCAATAAAACAGAGGTAAAATACTACATTTTAATTAATCAAAACTAGGACTATGCCTGTCAGTTTTCAGACAGATGTATCTTTTTGTGTATCCTGGAAGGTGTTCAGCTGTTCAAAAGGCTGCTGGCTTTCCCGGGCAACACGGTGTGCCACTGGGTTTTTAATTAGTAGACAGTGAGTGATTACTGGTGGTCTGTCAGTGAATTCTCCAGCTCTTCCCGAGCAGCCAGCAGCCCCATATTACAGTCAGACATATTTCTGTCTTTCCCTTAGGATGGGTAAAGCTACTTCTCAGGTGGGATCTGGGATCTTCCTGTGGTTCATCATATGAACCGCTGTGGTTTTCCACTGGTAGGAAGAGTGATTGATGTCTGGTTTACCTTAGCAAGCTATGTTGTAAAGAGTGGCAGAGGTAGATTCAAACATTTATTTCCATACCATGCTGAAAGTCTTCCAGAGCCCTGAGTAATGCTGGTTGAATGACACTTCTGTTCCAGCAGTAGTGCCAGGTAGCCCGTTATCAGTTGGGACTTGTCCTACGGAATGTCCTAAACACTTAGTGCAGTGAGGGTTTCGGAGCAAATCCAGTCCTGAGCCTGGAACCTCACTGGGAGCCAGAGCACAAGAAAAAGGAGATTGAGCTGGGAGTTGGTTTTGAGCTGAATCCCACCATCGTATGACATGCTCCAGTGAAAAATATGCCAGAGGTTTTTCCTCTTCACAAAGCACGCACAGCCATTACCTCACTTCTATCATCCTCCTTGCAATAGAAGCTCTAAAGCCTGTTCAGAGAACAGCTTACTCTTGGGTTTCATCTCTGGATTCCTTCAGCCATAAGTTCACCCCTAGTGTAGCATGCTCGCTCCTTTGTCAGATCCTGTCTTGAAGCAGGAATCGCAGCCACCTACTAGCACAGTGACTGGGGATGCGCAGGATGACGAGCTTCCCAGGGGCCGTGCAGCCATGGTGAGGCAATGCACACCAAGGTTTGCCCTGGCCATCTTTTGGGCACGAGTGTCATTTTGCCCACGGCTGCCCACCAATCATTCGTTCAAGGGGTATTGACCCACACAGCAAGGTGTCCCATCCACGTGGTAATGGTGCTGATGGAAAAAGGGTCACGTCACTCCCATTTATAAGAAAGGGAGCAAGGAGGACTCAGGGAACCACAGGCTGGTGAACGTCCCCTCTGTGGATGGGAAGATCATGGAACAGGTCCTCCTGGATGACATTTTAGAGCACAATGAGGGATCAACGTGTGATCTGGGACAGCCAGCACGGCTTCACCAAGGGAAGGTCATGTCTAAATCCAGGCCTGGAGGTTGGTGGCCCTGCCTGTGGCAGGGGGGTTGGAACTCTGTGATCCTTGGAGTCCCTTCCAACCCAGCCTATTCTATGATTCTGTGATGGTTCTGTGGCTATGCTGGAACAAGAGATGCCTTCCTCTCTGCTGAAAGAATGATTTGCTGCAGCTTATGTGAATGAGCTGTGACATAAACCAGTCCTTTGGCCACGGGGGTTCCATAACTCCTGCATCTCATGGAAAGATGCTGCTGTTTGCATCGAACATGCTGATGGGGATCCATTCCACCTGCAGCCACACAGCTCCACAAGAGCCCCATATTGAGAGAATTTCCTAATGTTCTGCAAGGAGCCAAGTGCCTAATTTTTATGGGAAACTATTGCTTCTGTTAGTGAACTTGGCACTGTGAAAGCTATTGTTGAGCACTAAATGGACATTGCCCTAGTTTGCAGGATGTCAGGGGCTTAAAATTATGTTTAGCTGCATTTCATCCAAACCTGGGGTTTTTTTAAAGTGTAAGTGCTATGCCCCTTTTTTGGGGAAATTTCAGTATCCCATAAGCTTCCTAAGAAAGCCCCTGTCTAGCTTTGAAGAAAGAGATGAGTCAGTGTGAAACTTAATTAAATCAATGGACGTTTTCCTGCAAAAGCAGACAAAAAATAGGCTATTAAGATTGAACATTGTTCTGCCTTTCCCTACAATAAGACTGATTTGGGTTTTCTCCACTCCTCTACACCCTGGAGGGCAGTTGTTGTCTATTTGGACACCCTGGGTAATCACAAAAAGGTCTGCTGCTTTGTGGCTGTCTAGGTGCCAAATTAAAGGAAGAGGTGTGTGTTTCAGCGAGATAACAACACACCTGGTTAACGTCAGGAAGCTTTGCTCTAATTAAGGGTGACTTCCCAGCATCATGAGTGCAAACCTTGAAATACGTTAATGCAGTTAAGCATTTGCTTATGCTGAAGAATTCTGCCTTCCTATTTATAGATCAGAGGGGGGGGGTGTGTTGGGGATTTTCTGTTGGATTTTTTGTTTTGCTTTTTTTTCCCAGACATGTTTTAACTTTAAGAAAAATCGCAGTAGATGACAGGCTGAGTGTGTGTCTGTGGATTAGAGAGGAAGAAGGAAAACTAAACCACCTACTCAACTGGAGGGCAAACCCAAAGCAGGGGCTACTTGGCAATGAGAACACTTTTGGAAAGACAGAAATGCTGTGAGGTGTAGTCATGGATGGGGAAACCAGCTCTAGTTGCTTAGCTCCTCCCCATTTCATCACCACAGTCCATCTCTCCCTTACAGGGTGAGCCATCCATCTGGGGACCAACTCTGTCAGTGTAGTTACTGAGGGGGGAAGGCTAAAAATAACCTCTGCTTTTTCCTAAGCTTATTTTTAACCTGGAATGCTGAAGTGATCTGGTTCACAGTGTTACTTGACAGGCAGGTCAGGCCAGCTGAGGGTAGAGGCAGCTTTGGGCTCAGAGCTAACGTGTTCTGGGATTGCACCTTTTAGATGCTTCTCTTTTTTTTTTCTTTTTTTAAAATGAAATATGAATGCTAAGTGCATGAAATCTTGAGTTGTCAGCCTGTCTGTTCTTGGTGTTGTGGGTACACAGATTAGATTAAGGCTGGCTGCGCTTCTGCTCAGCGCTGAGAAAAGGTGGGAGCCCTGCTTGGGCTACAGCACATTGCTCGATTTGAGAAATAGTTGCTAGGGGGAGAAAACAAGCCCCTTCTCAGTGTAATTACAGTTGCAGTGTTTCTATGGATCTCTGATCAACAGAGGTTGCAGCAAGGTTGTAGAGAAGACAGCGTGTTCTTCCCAGGGCCAGGGAACCTGGGTGACCGTGCTCCTGGACCCCATACAGCCACATGCAGAAGGGCATCTCTATCCATGCCAGTGTGCCAAGCTCTGAATTGTGCAGTCTGAGGGAGGGCTATATGCTTACATGGCCCTCTCCTTCAACTCCCTTGAGGTCAGGTCAGCACCATGCCTTGCTCAGGTGTGTGTCCTTATCAAGTATTTGATGGAAGTGGCTCTAAAGAAAGAAAAATCTCCAAGGCAGCTTCTGAGTTTAGGATGAGTTTTCACAAGCTGTGGATTGCCTGCATCCACATAGAAATTGTCAGGATAACAGTAGGGGGGTATCATCTCATTGATGTGTTTATTATTCCTTTTGTTATGACTTGATCAGACAGCGGTTGAATTGGTTACAGCCAGTGGTGTTAAAGGTACATGATGTTCTATGCAAAGCTACTGCAAGCTCTTATTTGATATTTACTGGATCACTTTTAGAACTTCCACGTATCTGGTCATGTCTTGGGCAGCTTTTCAAGCCTCATTTTAGCTGCCTGTATCCACATGCTGGAAAGCCATCAGTAAACAACAGAGCATCTGTATGAAGTTCTGCATTAGGCCTACGCTGTATATGGGAAATGAGGAGTGAAAATCTATTTTTGGTATTATGCATTGAATATTTATGAAACCCAGAACCTGTTTTGACTGTTCTTACTCTTCATCTTCCATTGCTAAAACAAATGTTAATATGTCCCAGCTGTTTCACAGTACAGATTCTTTGTGCTTTCATTTCCCTTTTTAGTTCTGCTCTAAGTTTGGGTACCCATGGATCCATTTACCTCAGCTACAGAATAAAACATCTAAAGTCAAACCAATCAGCTCAGCTGCTCTCGAGAAAGTAAGGTCATTTCCTTTGGAAAATTGGCCTCTTTTGATAGTTTTGATTTTGTAAGTTAAATGTACAAATACTTGTTCACTTTGAACATGTAGAGCTTCTCTTCAGATACAAGCAATAGCTGAAATACTAAACTGTTACTTAGGTCTGTCTCCTAAGAAGAGTTACAGAATCACAAGGTTGGAAAAGACCTTTAAGATCATCGAGTCCAACCATTCCTGTCCTATGCTAAACCGTATCCCTAAGTACCCAATCTACCCTTTTTTTAAACACATCCAGGGATGGTGACTCAACCCCCTCCCTGGGCAGCCTGTTCCAGGTCCTGACAACTCTTTCAGTGAAAATTTTTTTCCTAACATCTAATGTGAACCTGTTGAAACATGAGGATTATTTTACACACGTCTCTCTTGAAAAAATTGTCACCTAAGGGCCCGTGACTTCTTACTTGTTTTTCTATTTTAAAACTCTATTAGAATAATCTTGTGAGAGGAATTCATTAGTAAAGTAACATAAACATTTGACTGGCACCTAATGAGTCATTTCACCTTACATGTTGAAACAGGTACCAGAGGATTCTAATTACCTTGGATGTATTAGTCATAATCATCTCAATTATTCAAATAACTGCAGTAAGAAAAATAATATGATAAATCTGTTTAAAAAATAAGAATATTTTATAACAACCACTGTTCCTAATACATTGGGGAAAATAGCAGAAGGATGGGGGGGAAAAAACCCCCACATAATTTTTGTTAGAAAATTATGAAAGTCAAAACTTTGTCTCAGAGACAAATTTAGCATAGACTTTGTTTCCTAGTTCTGAAAAGGAAGTATTTTCTTATTTCAAAAGAAAGCAAGAAGTGGGACATGGCTCTGGTAGAAAATTAATCCCCACCACCCCAGGCTTGTTTTTATGGCATGTCTTTATCTCCCTGTATCTCTTAATTCCTGATTAACTTCTGGTGCTTTTCTTCTTGCTCCCCCCCTTTAGAGATACAAGCCCAGCTCTCAGATGTTTTATCCAGGGCATGTGTCACACTTGTAGGGAGGAAATACCGGACTCATGACAACTTCTTGTCTCTAGGTAGCAGGGTGCTCCAGCCATGAGCTCCTGGCATACGCTCGAGGACTTCAGGCTCCGAAGGTAGGTCCATTGCTTCAACCATTTGCAATGACCTATAGACTCTGGAGTGCAGTTACAAGGGGAGCCACGCCGCCCCTTCGGATTTGTACTCACCCCTCACTTTGGGGCACAATTCCTCTCAAACTCTCACCTTTCTTCTGTAAGACGTACCAGCTTCCTGTCCTCATCTGTGCTACAAACGTGGTAGCACTAGTGAAAGAACAAATACCTTAAAGTTACTGCCAGACTAGATTTTGATTGCCTGTAGTCATCAACGTTTTTCCCAATTACAAAGCAATGTTATGATTTGACTCATTATGCAACTATCACCATAAAAGGAGGAAGTATTTATCTTCTTTGGAGGAAATTAGGATGAGTAATAGCTGGTGCTGGGCTGAATTACACAAGCTGGTGCTGAAGAGTTATATCGCAAAGAAGAAATCCCTGTTAGTGTATTACAGCATCTTGCCGACCTATATGTGCACCTAGTACGTACTTAGAGTTTTCAGAATGCTTTCAGCATTTTAATGAGCAATGAAATCACCTCCTTGCAGTATAACAGGAAGGTCCAGGGTACCACTTGGGCTTTGTTTTCCTTCTTCTGACAGTGTCTGATATGCATTAACCAGGAATTGGTGAATGCCCCGTGCGTGTTACTATTGAACATCATCCATCACAAAACCACAGGTCAGCACTTACAGGCTTTAGAAAATTACTTAAGGCTAATGGTGGGAGGTATGGATTTACTGGAAGATGTAGTATGAAGGGTTTTAATACACTCAACTGTGCTACATGCAGAAGGGACACCTTAATTTTACATCTAGATGAGATTAGAAACACGACTGCACACTTTAGTTTGTATGAAAGGGACGTGTGACGTGAGCAAGGTTTATAGTCTCTTTCCATCTCCCTTTTTCCCTTTCCTCAGGAGCATTTAAAGGGAAAAACACTGGTGCATCCTAGAGCACTGAGCTGTGAGCAGCACTCTCTGTGCTGCTGTTTCGGCTCTCCCAAACAGGGCTCCACAGTACCCATCCATCAGAGCTATAAAACATTCATTCACTCTCCTGCTTTGTTTTCATCTATTTTAAGCATTGAGAGACCTACTTACGTGCCCCATCACGCTCACAGAAATCACTGTGGTTGGAAATCCTTCTAGTGAAGTACATGCCTTTCCCACTCAGGATGGCTACTCTTCTGCTATAGATTACCTGGAGAAGCTTTTCATCGCCATGAAAATCTTTTAGGGGGTGGAATTTCTAGTTGTTCTCATGCTGCTTTGTTTTTCCTTACTGTGCTATATTTACTCCTCACTATTTTTATTTTGCTAACGTCCTGTCATTCTCTTTCCCTCTCCATTCCCAAGGCCCAAGTCTGCAGCCAGGGACATTCCAGTGGTTGCCAGGGTCAGCAAAAGGGATCCACATTGGTTTGTGATGAGAAAAACTCAGTAAATGAACTTCATCTAGGGCTGCGTCGACAGAAAGCATTTGTTTTGTGGTGCTACAGCAGAACTGGAAGGCTGCATATCTGCCAGGTGTGACTAGACCCTTAATCCCATCCTGTCATCTCAGACTAAGACAAAGAACCAATCTCATCTGTGGTTTTATCCTCCACAAGCAATTCAGCTTTTTGTTTCCATAGGGAAAACGTTTAATCCCTCCCTTGTTTGGCTATAGATAGATCCCTAAAGACTAACATATTTTAATGAGAAGCATCTAATGAAAACGGTCCTTTGTCAACAGGATATGAAGGTGCCAGGCAGGATTGCCCTATTGTTATGTGTAAGAGACGTTAGGGTACTTACCCATTTTGGGACTGGGGGCTTGCAGCTTCAAAATCCTCTCCCTCGTGTGAGGCGATCATGCGTGAAGGGTAATCTTGA
Source organism: Zapornia atra (assembly GCA_013400835.1). Taxonomy (NCBI): domain Eukaryota; kingdom Metazoa; phylum Chordata; class Aves; order Gruiformes; family Rallidae; genus Zapornia; species Zapornia atra. The sequence continues at coordinate 109,390 of VZTU01014230.1, read as the reverse complement.
GTATCTTCCCCGAGCCTTTCTGCCTCCCAGTAAGCTTCTTCCTTGTGTGACAGAGGATTCCTCTGGGGATATGCAGAGGTCTCATCAGTTCGTGGCTTTGAGCCGTGCACCAAACCATCACGATACCCGTGATGGTCTGAGTGTTTGACCAGCTCTGCCAATCCTATTGCATTACAGATGAGCAAGAGCTTCACTAGCATCGTGGGAGTTTTTCCCTCCCAGTTACACCTGTCTGTTGTTCTCTTCTCTGAAGCTTAGCCTGGATTAATTCAGGAATGCTCCAGCAACATTCTTTAACTGGAAAGTTGGAAGAAGGAAGGGGAAAAAAAAATTGTAACAAAGAGCGGAAAAAGCCTTCAACCCTCCCAGCTACTGTGGAAACGTCCCTGGCTGTCAAACAATGTGAGTCTGGTTCCTGTGTGGGGCTCGAGCGTCTCTAGCAGAGGGGGGGAAAAATGGTGGTAGGAATATAGCTTATTCAAGGAACTTCTGAGCTTGGCTGCCTTCTAAACTTATCTGTGAACAGGAACTCAGCTTTTATCAACTGCCTTCTCCCTCAGGCACAGGAAAAGGATGTTAGCTTTAAAGGAAAGGAAGAGAAAAGAAAGGAAAGAAAATACTGAGTGGTGTAACAGACACTCCTTACGGTGCCAGAAAATGTAGCAGACCTGTTTGCTCCAGCATCTGTGCGTTTTGGGTTTTAAAGGCTGAAATAGCTCGCCTTTAGAACAAGAATATTCATGGTATGTACAACAAACTATGGCCTTTAAGTTATTCAGAGTACATGCACAGCAAAAAAGAGCTTGCAAACATCCATTTTTCTGTGGCCTTTGCAAAGTAACTCTGAGTCATATTCTGTTTCCAAAGTAGAAGATTTTCATGAAGCAGACATTTAGAGTGGTCAGGATTATTGAGCATCTTTAAGAATTTCTGTTTGGGTCTGTCTTGCTCTGGATCTCGTGCCTTTTTTGGGTGGGTTGGGTGAATTTTTAATTAGTGTTGCAAAAAACCACTAAGAGCTGCTGTAAAGAGCTATCTCTGTCACCTCACCCCAATAGCTTCTAAAACAAACAAACAAACAAAAAGATTGGGTGTAGTTTTATTACTGGATTGATTTGCTTTTTGTGGTGCTGCTTTTAGTTTTGTTGTCAGTATAAACCCTATTTCTTTTTCTCTCTGCCTTGCAGGGTGATGCGTTCTGGCTTTTTTAAGACTAAAATTTGGGAGAAGGACGCTCCACTGGCAAAACAGGTGGGAATTCTGGTGCAGGACTGCTAGATCATGTCTCAGTTTGATAAGACACACAGCCCAAAGTTCAGTATGTCCTGCAGAGCATTACATGTAAAGCAATTTGGAGTCACTCTGACGCCAGCTGAAAAACAGGGTATCATCTCCTGGATTCTGAAAGGCTTTGTCATTAAAGGCTGTGGTTTTGCAGCTCCTTATGGCCGGTTGGGTCTGAACCCCATGAACCCCACTCCTTCTGATTGCCCCTCTTTTATTCTTAATGGAAGATCCTAGAAAACTGCAGAAATCTCCTTACTGGCCTGTGACAGACACTGCTGTGTGAGAGCAGATAAGCCAAGAGCCATGACAGTGGCACATGGAGGAAAGCAGAGAGAAATTCTAGTAATTTCCAGGGAGATGAAATCACAAGTTCTGGACTGAAGACTGCAAGAAATAAGCAATTTCCCTCTGTTCCTTCCTGCTGCTTTTATTTCAGAATTGTGTGCATCCTGCTGTAACACATGTTAATGTGTGAGCGTTTTATGGGCTGTGTTTCACATACAAACGTGTCTTTCTTACAAGTAACTGGATGTGACCTAAGCATTATGATTGTTTACTTAATAAGACCTATTCTTGGGAAGCAACTGAAACAAACATGAGACAAAACAAACAGCAAGTTTAAAACCTCAACTGCCGTGAGATCATGGCTTGCAGAAATGCTATTCTGTACTATGGATACTAAAGTTGTCCCACTTGTGACCTCCTTCCAAACCCTTTGGACTCATTTTTCAACCTCTACCTTTCCACTTAGTCTTAATTCATCCATGAAATCTTTATTCTTATGGATGTGATACCTCCCAAGTGGTGGGGCAATGTTTCTCTGCCATTCTCCTGGCTTGGAACATCTGCTCCTTCAGCTGCAAGAGCCCGTTCTCTGCACCTCTGCCTTGGTGCTACCTACGAGTGTGGCAGTCGGGGGTGCACAGAGTACTCAGCCATTTGAAAGTTAATAATTTAGTGTGACTTTTTGGACTCAGTTACGAAAGATATTAAAATATTGAGCATGCTGAGCACTGACTTCTTTTTGCTTGTGATGGGCGTGGTGTAGGATGCTGCTGTGAGCACATGGAAGGTATGAATTATTCAAAGAATGATCCTTACCTAAACAGCACTGGTTCAGATTTCTGTCTAACAACTGTCCTGACTTGGGGGTGTCTGTTCGGGTTATGCTGTTGGATCACAATATTTGATTTATTGGTGGACTGAGCTGTAAGATCTCTTTCCTAACATCCATGGAGAAACAGGTATGAGTTTAGTTGTGACAATTTAAATCCCAACTTTGCCTTTTTTCTTTTGAGCTGGCACTGCAGAGGGGAACCAGGGAAAGCAGACATACTAGCTTTTTTGCTGTAATTATTTGCTCCTTGCCTTCTGAGGTCAGTCTCTTCTAGGAGGTACCCATTGGATGCAAAAGTCTGCTGTGCACCAGCTAATCCCCACAGATACCTATTCACCATTCAGTTACCCTGTTTAGACTTGGTGTAGCTTACAGAGCTGGATGCCACTGCTGGAATGGAAGAAATCGGTGAGAGAAATCGAATTAAAAACATAATTTAGAAAACTTTTTGGAAAAGGCGCTGATCCAAATGTATTCTTGAAACACTACAAGGAAGTGACATGATAATAACAGTACAGAAATGTTTGGAGCTGCCCTGATACTTCTCAGAAGTTTCTAGCAGTTCTCAGAATGACTAGCGGGGAAAAAAACAACCAGCCCCACTCACCAGTCATTTCTGGCTTTTGTTTTTCCCGTATCCTTAAACATGAAATGCTCTTCCCCCAGGTATTTCTGAGAAAGGCATCTTCAACAAGTTTGCAGTCTTGAAAGAGTTGATGTTGCCCGTTACAGCAGCTTCATCTGTGTGCCCTAGGGCCCTGCAGACAAGTGACTGCTCTAGCCTTGTCTGGTAATTATAACCACTTACATTGAACACAGCTCTTAACCCCCTCCCGTGTTGCCTGCTCCAAAAATTCACTGTCCCGTTGCAATTTTGTAATCAAGTTGTCAAATAGTGTCACCATCTTTTGGGCAATCAGCATAAGATGTAGAATCTCATCTTGGCCCCTTTCTGTTTCTCAGATTCAGATAGGAGCCGGGTGGCCGCAGTAAGCAGTGACAAGCAACAGTGACAAACAATGCACCTGATCAATGGCTTGTGTGCACTTGGAAAGCAAACGTGCTTTCTATTCCAGTTGGTTTGTCCCTGGAGCAAGAGCCCATAGCAATTAAATTTTCAATGAATAGATTCCATTTTATGTTTTGTATCATTCCAGATTCACTGGCTGCTCCTTAATGCTCTTAAATCTATTATAGCCTTAAGTTCAGAACCTGAGTATTTGAAAGGAGGAAAAAAAAAAAAAGCTTTGGAAAATATGTTTGGAAAGCTGGAGTTATTTTAATAAGTCTGTGTTACTTTAGATTCATGTATTCCAGCTCTAAATCTCTGAAGCGCTCTGAATAACTGGAAGGATTTTATGTCTGGGAAGATGAATAGGTCGGGTTCGTTGATAGCTGCACAGCAAGGGGATAACTTCTCATTAGGCGTTGGTTTTCAGATCTGGAAACACTGTCTCATTCCCAGCATGCTGCTGATGCACTCATGTGCCTGTGCAGCAGCTCTGGGGAAGGGGAATGCAGGGACCGGAGTGTCAGGAGAGGAGCTGCTGGGCTAGGAAGGGATTCCTTCCAGCAGTCTGTCCTTCAGAGCGGGACGGTGAATTCTGGTTGACCGTATTTTCCTTTAGTTCTCCCAGATGCTGTCAGTGGCATTCAGCAGCAGAGATCAGTCACTAAAGGCTGCAGTACTGGCAGCGCTCTGCTCGCTGTACATGTGTCTTAAAGATGGTTCATCCATCAGCCGTGGTGCTCTTCATTCCCTAGCAGAGGAAATTACTCATTACCTATGCAGACCTACACGTAGGGATTCAAACCCTAAGCTGTTAGCCAAGAGGATGTCAGACAGAACTGCTTGTTTTTGTTAGGGCATGAAGATGAATGGTCTGAGACAGTTCTTTCTTCAGCATTTTGAAGTTTTCATAAATGGAGGGAGAGAGGGAGGATTTTTGTTTATAGAGAGTAAGGTTTGATCCTGTTAATGTCAATATTATTCTCCACACAAAAACTTCCTGAGTAAAGGATATTTACCAGCCACAAAAGCAGTCTGTCTTTCCCTTCCTCACCTGTCTTTCTAACAACATCATATACCATTTATATACTTCAATAGAACGTTGCTAAATCCCACTCCTTTCATCCAGCAAGATGACTGTCAGCTGTCTCCAGTGTCATTTCATCATTAAAAGGATGAGGTTAAGGTTTTGTGCAAGGAGTAACTAGCAACTGGGAAAATCAAAGAGGGAAGAGACACAAATTAAATAAAATCTGGTTTTAATCTGTTGCAGATGCAAAGAAGTGGTCAGGCTGTAGAGGACCAGGAATCATGGTTTCTGCTTGGTGTTTTTTCTTTCCCTTGGGTCTGTGCTTTGGGAGTATGTAGGCTTGAGTTAGACTTGTCTTGCCCATATTTGAGAATTACTGGCAGGCGTTACACAGCTCTGCTTCTAGATATTGACCACCAGCACCCAGAGAGAGGTTTAGGTGTGTGGGAGGTGGACAACAGTACCTCTCAGAAACTCTCTGGAAACTAGTGTTATGCAGCAAGAAAATCCCAGTCAGGTTTGGGTTGGAAAAGACCTCAAAGATCACCTAGTTCCAACCCCCTGCCATGGGCAGGGACACCCTCCACTAGCCCAGGTTGCCCAAAACCCCACTCAACCTGGCTTTGAGCACTGACAGGGAGACTCGATGGACAAACCTGAGCAGCCAGAATTCAGACTTTCAGTGGACAATGGTTGGGTGGTTTGTCATTGCATAAATCATGACAAAGGTTTCTTTTGGCATTATGCAGATCAACTGAATGTTTCTGAGATGAGAATTTGTTTACAAAGTGATATGAAGAAACTAAAAACAGTTGGGAACTTACTGCCCAGCTTAACTGGCTTATCCCAGGTATACTGAGGCAGACAATAGAGAAAAGAAGGTTGCTGCCATGCAAGATGGGAACCTGGGTTCTCTGAATCAACCATTGGAGGAAATTCTCTTTAGCTGCTCATTATGTTATCCAATAGAATGGAATAATTGTTTTTCAGGTGCAAAGTTGAGATTCTAGCAAAATCTTAGAGCCATGGTTGCTTACGTTACCTCCAGTTGTTCAGTTCACCTGACACAGGATTGGCAACAAGTCAGGACTGAATCCTCTGCTCAGAATAGAAATAGGGTACTGCAGTTGCCATGGGGTGGCAAACTGGAGCCGTTATTGATGCTTGCCATATATAGATGTATATATCTATGATGTTGTCCCGAATCCAGAGTTTTCCTAAAAGGGTTTCAAGGTAAAATAATGCCTATGCAAACTGCCTGCTGCCTTGGGAGTCATCCAGCTGCATTTAAATGTCTCTTGTGAGCTCTTTTTGAAGGTCATCGGGAGAGGAGAAGGCAGGAAAGGAGTATCCCACTCTCATACTGGCTAATTCAATCTGGTGATGATTCATGTTTCACATCCCAAGACAGCTTGATATTTCATGTATTTTTTGCCTTTTATAGCAATACCAAATAGGTACAATTCAATTGTACAAATCACAATGACAGGGTTTAACAATAGCTTAACAAAATCAAAATATACTTCTAGCTCTGCTTTATCAGGCTAGGCATTCAACTGAAAATGCCAGTAAAGCCAGTAACCCTGGGAAGCTTTGTGCTCTGCTTTAACACTGAAAGCCTGTTGAAAGAGTAAATGGGCATTGCAGCAATTCCCCAAAATGGTAAATTCACCTTCTACCAAACATCATGAAAACAAGACTCCTGCCCCTGTGGCTAACAAAATGTTGGTCTTGCGACTGACTCCAAGAGCAGCTTAGGTTAAACTGCTGGTTTATGTGATAAGATGAGGTGTTCTCTAATTGAAGTATACCCTGGGAGCAAAGACAAGCCCCAGGTGTCCACTGTGAGGAGTGGTCACTCAGCCACCAAAAGGAAAATTTGAAAGATGACAAGGAAAGCCTATTTTCACTCCTTGTTGTGCAGTCTAGGACAGACAGTAGGAGCTCTTATAGTAGTTGGTATGCTGTGATGGCCTTCCTCTGAGTCTTGCATATTATTTCTTAATTAACAATCGATAAATTTGTTAGTATAGTCTGTCAGGGATTTGTCTCTCTACATTCAAATGGAAATTTGTTCATAATTTTTAAGTAAGGAGACCTATCTATGAGAAAAAAGATTAAGAAATCTGTATGTTACTTCCCAGATCGACAGTCTTTTGATTGTTTCAGTATGGAATAAAAGAAAAGCCACTCCCAAAACCTAAAGAAACATTCTTACTTCCACAGTAAGAACTATGTTTGTGTACATGCCTGCATGTATGTGCAGACATGCCATTTTCTTATTCACATGTTTTTCTTTTCTATGTAGGCATCCCCCATCAGCCTTTTCCAGGCTGATAACTTGTAGCAGCAGTGGCTTCGTGATGTTACAGTGTGCTACCCTCCCAGAACACAGGCAACATGGTGAATTCCTTATTCTGTTTGCCTGGTAAGGGAAAAGCAGCCAAAGCTGGCCAGGGTTTGTGCTCAGAGTCCAATGCTCCGTGGCTTCCATAGTTTCAGGTATGGTACCTGAAATTAATTATTAAATAATAATAAAAATAAGTAGTTGCCTTGTTCTACCAGGAATTGCTTTCACAGGTGCTTGCACTGAGTTTCAGTTTGGTAGTGGGACAGTAGCTGATTTGGGCCACTTGGAATCTACTTCAGAAAACAATTTAGCTGGAGTTTAACTGTAAGCACGTTAGGATATCCAACAGTGATTAACGAGCATACACGTTGGTATTTTTTCCTGGTGAGGCCTTGAGGCTGGGTTGATGCTCTATGCAGACTGTCAGATTTCACCAGTCACTTCTCCACTGGATGATTTTCTCTCCCCACTGTGCTCTGTGGCACAGGCCTCTGACATGAGTGATGGCTTCAGTGTAAAATGTCTCGCTCTGCAGTGGCGGAACAGAGCTCTGTCTACAGCAACTCAGAGAAATAAATAGGAAACAGGATTTCCCCCAACAGGTATCTGAGGGTTTTTTGAGAAATGAATCATTGTAACGGGATGTACAGCCAAGCAAAAACCATAATTTATGCTAAATGCCTTCTGAAATTACAAACGTGCAAGTGGGACTCCCAGCTCCCTTCACTTGAGCACCAAGCTTTAGCAGGTTCCCCTTTTCTCTGCTAGTATTGTTCTTGTTACTGTTTTGTGTGGGGTGGCAGGTTCTGGTAACTGCCAGACCAAGAAACCTGACCCTGTTTGTCTGGTACAAACACCACCAGCTTTAGGTACTCTCCACCCTCTGGGAACCCAGGAGAGCTTGTGTTTGCCTCCTGCTGCAGCCTTAGGGAGATGCCCTTCCAGGAACTCGGCTCCTTAGATAAAAAGCCTCCCTCCTCACATGAGAGCATCCTTGAGTCAGAGTATTGCAGCATGTTTTAAAAGCTTTATCTGTCTGGAAATTTTCTAGATAGTCCTTTACCTACCGATGTCATCCTCCTCTCCCCCTCCCTTCTTAAATCTTCCCAAGCAGACCCATATCATTAATATTTCAGTATCAGCTGTTCACAGGCATTGGCTACACTGCAGCGCACTTCATCAACAAGAGACAGCGAGGTCTGTGAGGTTTGCCACGCTGCCTTCATCCAGCGGAGGAGTAAGAGCAGAGGCAGAGGCTGCCAGAGAAACCGAATACCACCGAGGGTAAGGCTGCATATTGCAGTCCTGGTCTTGCGCTGGGTTTTGCTGCTGTCCCTCACTCAGATCGCCCAGGTAATACCCTCACAATCAACAAGAATGGATGTCTTTAAGAAAGGTTTCTCTATTGCTAAAGAAGGTGTGGTGGCTGCTGCAGAAAAGACCAAGCAGGGAGTGACGGAGGCTGCAGAGAAGACTAAAGAGGGGGTGATGTATGTGGGTAAGAGAGAACTATTTTCAATCTATATTTGAGCATGAACTGCCACGTAGATGGTCTTGAGAAAGTCTGAGGGAATTGTACCGTGGCTGAAGCTTGGAAGTGAGGTCTGAATAACATCCTCAGCTCTGTCACGGAGTGGCTGTGTAAACCGGGGGTGCCGTGTCCTCCCCATGCCTCAGTTTCCCCAAATACAATTTAGACTTCGAAATAGCTGTTACCTGGGGGAGGCAGAACTAATACAGTGTTAAGGACCAGATGCCAGCGTGGAAGGTTTTGTTATGACTGTGCACTGATTGTTTGCAGGGTGAGTCACTTGCTCTCCAGCCATCTGAGCACTGTTGATCTCCACCTCGTCTCCACACTGAGAGAGAGATGCTGAGGAGGTCCCCAAGAGGGGCCAGCAGCATTATTAAGTGGGGATTGCAGGATGCATCTGTTTCCCCACCACACATTCTATTTATCCTGAAATCCTTCCCTTGTTCACCGACCTGCTTCATTCCCCATGCACACATTAATCTTGCTTTCTGAGAGACACCCAGTTCACCTTGCCCAAAGGATGGGATCTGGAGATGGGTATCTCTGATGCCCTGCTAGAGACCTGGAGATGGGCATGTCCGATGCCCTGCTGGAGACCTCTCGCAGCTCATGTGCTGTTTCAGAAGCCTTCCCTCCAAGGTCACCCTCAAAACCCGCTATCTCCACTCCCTGGTGCATGCAATTATACGGCTGGATGGTCAGATATTCCAGGTACTATAAAATCTACAGAGTCATAGGTTCCTGAGACTTACTGCCTGGGTGCTGATTGCTGTGCCTGGCACAGCTTCTGGTTTGCTAACTGTGAGAGAGGGGTTGAGGGGTTTTAGTGGGAAAGTTTGCGTGGGGGCTCTTCCTGCTATCATGCTGCAACATCCACAGCTCTAGCTACTGACTTTAAAACCAGCTATGTTGACAATAGCTACTGGTATATGTTTGTACATTACAAATGAAATACAAACTGTGTGTATAGCAGGTTTGGCAATGTCTTCATCCCGAAATTTCTAATGCTGAACTATTGGCATGCTGTAAATGAATGTATGTAACAGTTCATGTTTCATGGTTGAAGCTGACTCTCAAGAACAGTAAACAACATCTCTGTAAATAATTAAACTAAGCACAGTAACTGAAACACCAGCCTGTTAAATGTCACGTCTGGGTGTCAAATTGTGGCATTCCTACCGCTCCAGCTGCTTCCTGATTTGAGTGTTGTCAGAAAGGATTCTTTCAAATTTTTAAAAGTAATTCCTCACATCTCTGAGTAGTGTTCTACATCTCCATGCTGAGACCTGGTTTTCATTTTTCTACCACCATGAGGTACAGAGTCTGTTCACGAGGTTCTAACCTTGTCAGTAAAGTTTTCCAAAAGCCTTCTTAAAAACCTAAATTTCTGAATGAGGATCAAGTAACAATAAAGGTGAAGACTAAGTGCTTTCTTTTTAAAAATAATGTATTTTAATTTTGGTTTGTTGCGTGTTTTGATATGCCATCCTTTCCTAGCCTGTCATGCACTGGAGAGTGCTTTACCTTGGGGTTGATTCAGTTCCTGTTGCACGCTTTAGGTGCTCAGCCCTTTGGGAAATAGTTACAAAGACCAGATGCTGATTAGCTCAGAGAATTTATTTTTAAATGAGCAGAGAAGGTGGAGACTAGGTACATGGGTTAAAACTGGAATTAGTATGTTGTTTGGGTTAATCAGAGACCTGAACTGTTTCTTCCCTGCTCCTTCCTTTGCAGGGCCCCATCCTAGCAGCTTGAGCTGGAATGCTATGTGATGCAACCTGAATTTTCAGATGCTAGCAGAAAATAATACTGGTATAAAACCTTGAGAGTCTTTTCAGAAAGTCAGGAAAGGAGGGGAAAAAACCCACTGCCTAGGGTGGAAGTGTGTCACCGAGTTTTATTCAGGTTTGTGTTAACTCACTGCTGACTCTCAAAGGAGGATTCCAGGTGTCTGGGCACAACCACCACATCTGGTGAGTCGCTTGCAGCTGCTACGCCAGGAGAAAGAAACTAATGCTCCTTCAGAGGTGCCTCCTGGAACAGATGGTGTCATCAGGGTGCTATGGCCACCTCACGTTTCTCCTCCCCAAGCCATGCGGATTCAGTTCCCACAGCCCGTGCCAGGGCCGGCAGTGCCTCCCTCCTGTGCTAGTCCTGCAATGCGCTTCAGCTGGGCTGGGCAGCGATGCTGCCATCGCCGGGGGACGCACAAGTGGAGGGTGGTCCTGACCACCGTGTGGCTTGAGGAGTGTCTAGGGGAGAGAATGAAAAGAGAGGGAGACCCTGTGGCAAGGGGCCACCTTTGCACTTAGTGAAACCACAGTCTGTGCTCCAAACTGCGCCAGCCTCTGGGTATACCAAAGGGGCCTTGGCTCCTTGCACAGGTAATGTGTATCCAGGAGTTGATTCAATGGGCTGTCTTTTTTATTTAATTTGATTACGGCGATAAGTGATGCTGAAGGTGATTAATGAAGTTAACGGAAAGCTGCATCAGAGTATTGGATATAAGGTCATTTGTACTGCTTAAGACTCTAATTCAGGAAATGTCAACAGAGAATGTACTTCTAGTTTTCCAGAATGCTTTCGATTGTGCGTGTCACAGAAAGCTCCTGTGCCCAAAGCTCTGCTAAAACGCAGTGGCTCCAGCACACACTCCTGCAGGACTTAGAGCACATCACAGTATCCTTTTCTACTGCAGACCTCTTCCCACTGCACAGCGCTCCACCGGCTCTGCCACACCCTTGCAATTTCAAAGCTCTTACAGCTGACTCACAGCACTCAGAAGAGGTAGGATGCCTGAACTTTTAATCCTGTGTGCACAAGCTGCCGGCACGAACTAATGAGTGAAATGAGATTGAGCATCCGGTGATTGCTTTCTGATTCAACAGATGCGGGTTGCTGGCAAGGGTACAGCCAGAAGGTCAGATTTCATATGGTGCATAATGGATGCTGAGCCTGAGTCATTGGGTGTGGTCAGGGCTAGGAGGATGGGGCAAGCTCACCCCAAACTGCAGCGGTGGCACTGCCCACTGTCATTTGCTTCTCTTGTGAAATAGATTTGATTTTTTTTTTTCTTTTTACCTGTGTCTCTCCTTTCTGGAATTATTTTCCACCAGAAAATATTTTCCGACACGCACTCCTCCCCACCCAGAAAAAGAACTGAGCCCAGATGTTCATCTGAAATCATAAGTCTGGTTAAAAAAATATATACAGAAGTACAGCTCTTGTCTCAGCATGTTCACTGCAAAACTGAGATGTATGCAAAGCTAGTACAGCAGATTATGTATTTTACCTACCTAACAACTGCTCTTTGACCAAAACCCAGCAAGGAAGGGCTAAGCTTGAACATCTGTGTCTGATGTGAGAAAATCTTGTTTGTCAAATCAATACTGTGATAGTCTTTTATTGGAATGGTACTGGCAGTGAAAGGAAACCAAAGCAGGATGGCACCTGAATTGAACCGTGTGCATTTGGCCCATTCAGGAGCTCATGTTTGTGGCTGAAGACTTGCATCTGCTCTGCTCACTGCTGTACTGCTGTGCACATTGTTTTATTATGGGCATTACTACTAAATCCACTTTGCAGCGGTGCTCACGTATCTCGTGTCGTTAGGAACTGCAATATACAGCAGCATAAAGCACAAAGACTTCATCTCTTCGGTGGAGTGAAATGTTGGGGGCATGTTGTAGGAGAACAGCTTTGTTTTGCTCTGGGCAACCCTTACCACCACCAAAACAAACGAACAATTGAGAATTGTACTCAGTAACATGTAACGTGTATTGGGCAGCTGAGCGCTGGGCAGGACCTGTTGTTATCAGGGCACGGCACCTGTTCGGCTTTAATGTGACAGGGGTGCGGCTGGGAGCTGATTTCTCCCACCACACCCGTGGATGCCCCAGTACCTCTGGAGTTAAAGATCTGCCTGGCTATTTTTATCATTTTGACAGTTGGCCATAAAATTCCTTTTGTTGTATCAGCATGGGAAACTTGCAAAAATCCCATGAGAGTGCAGTTGATTTTCGAAATACAGTAAAGTGGGACCCATGGAGCATTTTGGTGCACGTTTCACTTCCAACAGAGATAAATGTGATCCTTTTTTTTTCTGTAATGTGAAAAAGTGTCTCGTTAGTGTGGGGACAGCCCATCTACCATAGCATTTGGCATACATGCTGCGGTGTGCAAATAGGAGGGATGTATAGCGGGTCACTTCAAGCCTGGAGGAAAACTGCAGAGATTAATTATTCCTTAAGGGCTTTTTGTGCTGCAAACGGAATGCCCTCACATCCTGTTAGCTTTTCTGCCTTGAGAACAGCAAGATAGATGACAATGTAAGCAGACGTATGGCGCACTTTCATCATTTGAGTTGAAAACATCTGTGTTCTGTTTTATCATTGTGAGCAGGCAATTACAGCTTAGGCTGAGGCAGCGAAATGGGAATCTAGATATACCTCCACTTGACTGGTTGGTTGTCATGGGGGAGGGATTGTTCTTTTTTGGGGTTCTTTTTATAATATTCCCAGGAAGATTTGTCTTACTTCAGTGTGGTATAATCAAGATTTTTCAGGTTTAGGCATCTCCAGACAATTTGCAGTTGAAGTATCCAACGCCCAACACAGAGGTACTCATTGATTTTATTGGAGAAGAAGCTGGTCCCTTCTGCGGGCTGTGTGAATGGCTCCTGCCTCAGCAGGAGGGGCCGGCTGTGCCACAGCTCCCCACTGCACCTCCTAAAAACAGAAAGCTGTCCTGGTCCAGAAATCAGGGGCTTCTTTGCCAGGTAGCCCTGATGCACCATGTGTTTCCTTTCACAGGTACCAAAACCAAAGAAGGCGTAGTGCAAAGTGTGACCTCAGGTAAGAGCACAGTCCTGAGAGCAACGTGGAAATCTGTGATGTGTTGCTGGACCTCTTGATAAGGCCATCATCCCTGCCAGAAGGAAAGGCTCTGGGGGACACCACTGATCTGTGTGACCTTCCATTTGATGAATGGAGGGTGCTTGCCAGGAGTGACAGTTCAGGGTCTGGCATTTGCAGTTCACGTGGATGGGAGAAAATATTTAATCAACAGAGAACGTCAGAAAAACCTAACAAATGTAACTTGTCAGAGTGGGATGATTCACAGCAATTTAGGCATTGGTCAGTGCCAAGAATTCTGTCCAGCATGCAGAGGGGATTTACCTGAGTCGGGTTCTGTTGGGCCAAAACTGTGGTCTTTGAGAGATTCCTGACAGGTAGTCACAGAGTCAGGGATCCTTCCAGGTATCCCAAGTTCCAAGGTGGAGCAGCCACCTGGACTGCCTTGAAGAGATCGTAGAATCATAGAATGCTCTGGGTTGGAAGGGACCCCAAGGATCATAGAGCTCCAACCCCCCTGCCACAGGCAGGGCCACCAACCTCCAGGCCTGGATCTACACAAGGTTGCCCAGGGCCCCCTCCAACCTGGCCTTGAACACTTCCAGGGCCGGGGCATCCACTGCTTCTCTGGGCAGCCTGTTCCAGCCCCTCACCACTCTCTCTGTAAGAAAAATATTAACAGATCCTTTCCCCAGAGAGTTTCGTGGCTGAATTACTTTTTTGTTTAGTTGGTTTTTACCTCCCTAGGTGTAGTAAATCAGAGAGAAGTTACATGCACAGCCTGCAATGCAAAATGCCTTGTTTACACAATTGGCCCTTAGCATCTCACAGTGGATTTTTCATTCTCCAATTGCCCACAAAGACTGACAGGCTGCAGTGCTGCTTTCTGAGCAGCATTTGGAGTCAGACAAAACCTTCATGTGCGTGATCTAAATTCAGACATGATGTCATATAGAAAAAAGTCCAAGTAAGGGGCATTTTTAATCGGTCCTGGTGACTGCCTTTTGGCTCTGTCTAGCTTGTTGACTTTTTGCTTTTCTTGAAATCCCTAGTTGCTGAGAAAACCAAAGAGCAGGCCAACGTGGTGGGCGAAGCAGTAGTAGCCAGCGTCAACACAGTGGCAAACAAGACTGTAGAAGGAGCAGAGACCATTGTGGCCACTACAGGAGTTGTAAAAAAGGTATGTTTGTTTCTTCGGTGATGTGCAGAACAAAAGAGTTGTCTTTGGATTTACAGTTCAAATATCTGCAAATAGTGACATTTGGTGGTTTTGCCTATTTAATGAAAGGTTTTCTGCAATATCGGCTCTTATATAATGCCTAATATTATAGCATAGTAATAAATAATCACAAAATTGTTTCGTTTGGAAGGTACCTCTTGACATCATCTAGTCCAAAGCCCTTAGGGTCAATTGGAGCAGGTTGCCCAGGATTCTGTCCAGTTGGGTTTTGAACATCTCCAAAGATGGAGACTCCAGAACCTCTCTGGGCACCCCGTGCCAGCATTTGACCACTCTCACAGGAAAAAAAAAAAATGTTTTATTGTGGTGAGATGGACACAATCAGTCTTTGCCCGTATCAGTCTGCGCTGGGTGTGAAGGCGCAGGGGCTCAGCCCCAGCAGCTCCGCAGGCAGCAGAGGGCAGCAGCAATTCAGGCAAAGCCCATCCCAGCAGAAAGCCTGACCCTCCTGCTCAGCTTTGTGCCGAGTTTGACAGGAACCGAGCCCTTGTTGATAAAGGCCGCGTGACCCACACTGTGCACGGATTAAGGCAGATTCAGACAAGGCGTCTCCTGGCCTCCGGCATCTTTTGACAAAGGGGGTTGCTTCAAGCGAGGGGATTAAGGGGCATGTGAAGGGGCAGAACAGCTCCCTAGGTGAAGGCAAAGTTGATCATTAGAGAAAATGCTTTCAGCAGGTGGTAACAAGCAGCAACCATTTGTACAGTACACAAGGCTCATGTTTGTTGGGTCTTAGGTAAGCCTGGCTGCGCTTCCCCTCTTCAGAGAGCTGTGCTCAGTGGCATTGATAGCAACGTGAGCTTAGATGAGTCACAACCAACCTAAGCCCAGAAGCAAAGCAAAGTGAGGCTAGCCAAAATTGTTTTAATTGTTCAGACAGTTGGCTGATGAATTTCCTGACCTGCATGTAAACACATTGTGAAGTGAAACAAAACCTCTACACAGCATATAAATCCTGAGAGAATAGCCTAACAAAAGAGGAGAACAGTGGCTATGAGTGACGCAAAATGTCCTCCTGAAAGCATGTGAAAAGGGTGGACAGAGAAGTTCTGCTAAGCCCTTGGGATAAGATTAATCTCTCTTCCCACAGGGAACAGTAGAAAGGCTGCAGGAGTGCAAGCAGCAACTCCTAATTCCATGGGGCCACACTACCCCCTCGTACCTTTTGACTGACCAGGCACGAGGTGGTTGACCCAGGACAGCTAGGAATTTGCTGATGGTAGGAATCTGTCTTTCAGATCCCAAACTGCCTCGCTGTCTGGTCAGGAGTGAGCAGCAGCAATCCTCTTGCCCTTTTAAAAGAAAGCCCCCCTCAAAGACTGATGAGATACAACTTAGTGGTAATTTCAGAGCTCAAACCAGTTGTGTTTTCTGTTTCCATCCTTGTGTTGGGAATTCCTTAGAAGATCTGTGATTCCTTCACCCTAATAATGGTTCATGATTATGCAGAATGAAGGCAACATAGTAAAGCCACGACTTTCCCAGAGCGTGTAGGAATTAAGCACATGAACTGTTATTCTGGCACCTTCTATGTCCGCCAGTTTAGAGTTAAAGTGGGGATTGATTGGGAAGACAAAAAGTGGGAAGTCTCACATGCTGTAAGGCAGACTAAATGAGGGAGCTGGGAAACTGCTTTAGCTACAATATCATGGCTTCATACTAAATAACTGAGGTGGACAGCAGAATGAAAACAGGAGAAAAGCAAGGCAAAAGGAGTCATAGGAGAAAGAATGTCAGCAGAAGCATTTGTTTCTGTGAGAGAGGAGTCATCTACTATACTCATTTAATTCAGTTTAGATTGGGAGTGTAAATCCCATAGTGATCCTCACTCAACATATGCCAGTTGCATCTGCTAGATACCTTTGATAGTGATGACATGGAAGATTGAGCACCATATGCACAGAGTGTGTCCCAGCTGCTAATGGTTGATGGCCATGGGGCCGGAGCTGTCCCGGTGGGAAGCCTCTGAAAGGAGCAGAGGGGCTGTGCTGGGCTCTGGGAACCAGCTGTTTTCTCTCCAGATCCGCTGCCATTGTGCTGTGCAGTGTGCTAATGGAAACACAGCTAGAGGCCGCCAAGAGCAGCACCAGGCACTGTAATGCATTTGAGTGGTACACTAAGAAGAGTGATAAGATACCTGTTAAATGTTTAAAAAATAAATACCTGCTGTTAAGACCTTGCAGTCCGGAAATTACACACAAGTGTTCCAGCCCCTGAAGCCTGAGGGAGATTTTGTATCCAGTCCTGAGACTTGTTAGTGTTCCATCCCATCTTCCTCCTTTATAATTGCAAAGAGCAGTTGCTAATGTCTTATTTGTTTTCAGCTATCTCCAGGCTTGTTCCCTGCTGACTTTGGAGAGCAGTTGGTTAAAGCACAGTGGGACCTGTGTGAATGCACAGTGAACACTGAGCAGTGCCACAGGATGACTCAAATCTGGGGAGTCGAGTGGCCCAGGAGGCATGTCCTCAGCTCAGCGTTCCCAGTATTAATATCAATTATGGAGAGCTCATTGACATTTAATCTGTGGGTTTGACAGCTGGGATCGGTGACAGACACATACTAGCAAGGAGTGGGGAACTCTAAAGATTCTGGATGAAGTTTTTCCCAGGGCAGCAGCCGCAGCTATGGGGGTGTATCAGATGGCAACTTTGGCCATGGGGAGTGTGTCATGTTAGAAGAATTCAGCTCTTTGAGGAATATGGCAGGCACTGAAACGTGGACGTGTGTGTGGCAGCTGGCAGCCAGCCACTCCTTGACGTCTTCAGGGGGAGTACTTGGATCCAGGCAGAAGGCAATGGGGCTGAAGCAACTCTATGCTTACGGAGGGATGCCAAGTGCCAGGCAGGAGAAGCCTGGAGTAAGGAGTAGCTTTGGCATCACAGAGTAGGGCTTTGGCACTGGCCTGGGCACTCATAACTGAGTACAACACGGTGTTGATTGTTTTGGAGGAGTTTTTAATTATTAAGTTAAAAAATAACAAAGTTATGAAACTATAAACCCTTCACAATTTTTCTGATATGCAAAGGAATGAGACCCATCAGCAATACGTTTTGTCTGTGATCCACCCCGTCCCTGGGGTGGATATTATGGGATTTCAGTCAGATAACCACCCACTAAATATCCCTGTCCTAGAAAAGGATTAATTCATCATCTGCATGACACAGCACAGAGTCTGCTGCATTGCAGGCACCACGTGGCTGGGTACAAGCTCATGTATGTACACACACCTCCCTCTCCTCACAAAATGTCCCTTTGAGGACTGGAGGAGCTTCCCCAGCTTCCTCACACCCCCCCCATCTAGATCTTCCCTTTAGATCTGTATGATTTAGTTGTCAGTTCGCTGCTCTGTCATTCTGACTTGGGTTTGATCATCTTTTTATTTCACTCCATTAATTCTGGGAGCCATTGCCGGTTGCGTGCAGCCGCTGGGCACGTCGGTTGGATCACATCATTTCTCTCTGCGCCACACCCCTACCGCAGCCTGTCGCTCTCCTAACCTCTGCACATTCTGAATATGAATGCTTGATGTTCGTGGCCTTAATGCTGTTCACTTAAACCCTGTGACACCACCGACGCCGAGACAGTCGCACTGAAGGAATTAGAAGCAGAAACTGATGGGTGACCTCGCTGTTTAAATTGGTCTGGGCAGGGTGAGTGCCACTATAAGAGAAAAAACTAAGGCATCTGAGAGGCCACAGAGGGCAGAGCTGCTGAGCAGGAGGAGCAGGGCAATCAGCAGCCAAACTGCATTGTAATTAAGTAGAATAAACAGGCAAAACTCTTTGCCTTTTTATTCAAGCTTCATCCTTTGTATTCAAGCTCGATTGTACTTCACTGGTGCAGTGATGTATCTCAGTGGTATCCTTCAGTGTCCCAAGGAGCAGGGGAGACAGACTGCAAAAGCAGTGTGGGTTGGGGTACCCTGCCTACAGGCTCCTTCTCTATCCTTCCCTTCCACTCTCATTAGTCAGTGCACCCAGATACACGTTGTTCACATGCAGAGAAGCTTGAATTAGTGGCACTGGTGAAGCCTTAAAGTATACAAGACCATGCATGTGCTTCATAGCTAAAGGCTGTGCCCCAGTAATCCTGTGGGGTGATAATGTAAACATTACTTAATACGTATTATTTGTATAAACGGTCCCAGGAAACCCTAAGAGAGCCAGTCTGTGAGCTGGATGAAAACAAATCTACCCCAAGGGTTCCCCTGGATTTGCAGGGTGAGGCAGAGGAATCCCATGCACCCATCTGTCTGTCCTGCTCTGTCGGCGGGTCCGCTTGCTTTAATCACAGGTTGACCTCTTAGTCAGAGCTGTCAGCATCACTCTGAACACATTCAGCCCATCCATAGGACCTGTTAGGTTGCTGGAGGGTTTACAGGAGAGAGGTTTGAGGACACTGCCAGGTAGCATTATGTTTGCTCCAATGCCCAAGGTCAAAAGCACTACAGGAGGCCAAACCTTCCTCCACCTTACGCAATCTGTATCCCACAGTACAAACTGCTAAGTTTGTAGCACATGAGGTTGTTGGTGAACCTCCCTGGGCTTATAGCTTTTAAATAATAATACCAAAAAAAGGAAATTACCACTGGATTTGTCCAGATTTTGATGAGTAATGTTTCAGCATCCACTATTGAGATCCTGGATCTCTGTTGGATAAGGTTGTTTATCTTGGAATTTTTGGGCACAGCAAAAAGCCCAACTGGCCTATAACATAATATGGATAAAAATACAAATTCTCTTTCATGTATGGACTCAGCCAACAGAACATAAAACACAGTTGCTGAACTGAAAAAGGTAATTTCATATAACCTGTGAAATAGAGAGATCTGAAGAATCAAATTGGTTTTTGTTTTTTTTTTTCAAAAGATGTGGACTTTTAATATCTGTTTTAAAAGCATCTTAAAATATCTGAACCCAGACTCCTGTTGTAATTGTTTGAGTTTTTCGTTCAGTTGTATCTGAACATGTAACTACATTTTGTATCCTTAGTGAAATATTGCACTATATATAAACCTTCCACAGTGTGCACATATTCTATATCCAAATATGTTTATGTATTTTTAATGTTTTATATAGTATTTCTGTAATTAATTCTTAGTCTTGTTTCACTTGACTTTAATGTTTAACTACTTCATTTTTTCCTGTTATCTAGACAAAAATATTCAACCCTCCTCCCCAAAAAATAGACAAAACCAGCCAATAACAAATGAATTATTTTTATTTTCATTTAAAATACTTTTTCTAAGACAAAACACAATTTCTGAGATGGAAAAAAAATAATCTGCTTGCCTTTTAACAGAAGGAGCATTATGAGTTACTTCAAGGTTGCAACATACCTTATCCTTAGAACACTTTATCCCTTGTAATGAGAAGATGAGCACTGAAAGGAATGGCAAAGCTCCTGGTGTCTTTTCAAAGACGCCTGGGTTTTCACCCTTGCTCTCCTGCCCAGCATCACGCTGTGAGTCACTGGTACAGCTGGGGTTGGTACCCAGGAATTTCTGGCTCTTCATCTAAACTGAAGACCATCACATCACATGGTTCTCCTCTATATATTGTTTTCCTGACTAGTCACCAAAATCCCCAGCCAGCCAACACCCAGCTGAAGAATGTAGCCCTTCCTCAGCTCATGCTCCCTGTTCAGGGCAGGGTGGGAAGCACATGAGGAAAGGCTGTTGAGGCCACTGTCCTTAACGCAGACGGACACCTCTTCATCCTGCCATTGTGCTGGTTCCTCTACCACAGTTTAGAACCACTGTCCAGAAACATGGTTACTTCCCTTTCTAAAAACAGATGGATGAGTCACTTTTATCCCTCTGAAGCAGAGTCTTGGCAGAGTACAATTCAAGGCATCTAATAAGTAGCACAATAGCTGAACTGGGATTCTTCATCCCACCCGTCGCTCTCGGGTGCAGTATCCTGAGGAAGGGAGCCCCTTTTTTGTGACTGCTTCCACCTCTGCCAGAGCTGAGCTCCCTGCCCAGGGAAAAGGAGGTGCTCGTGTACTGTCTTTGCCCTTGTGCCCATAAGAGCTGTTCCTCCATTTTCCTGGTGCAGCTCAGCACCTCAGGCCATTGCTTTTGTTTCACCTTCACAATTTCTCATGGCAGCTGGTAACCCTCCACACAATAAACAAGCACAAAGCATCTGCCTTGTTGACTTGCGTTGCAGGAGTCTCATTTCTTTCCAACTTATAGTCAAAAAGACCTGCTTGTAAAGCTTTAAAATACAATTTTAGTCTGTTTACCTGTTTTGACTTAATGGGCACTGTTAAGTTATAGGGTGCAGTCTATTTTATATTGCCCTGTATGTAGGTAAAGTGTTTTAAAGCCTTGTGCTTCCAAAATACTGAAATTCAAATTGTCTCCCTTCTGTGCTAAACTGACTTTCCCTTTAGGTCGTATCTGTCTCTCGGGTTCCTTCTCTTGTGGTCCTGACTTCATGGGGGAAAAAGAAAAAATTTGGGATGTTGCTGGGTGTGTGTGCTCAAAGGGGACAGAAAAACTGTAATTTTAGCTGAGTTCCCTGGTGATTTCCGTGCTGAACTGTAGAGGTCCTGTTATTTCTGCTTCCTCCTGCTCTTGCCAGCAGATACCACAAAGGCACATTTCTGGTTTCTCTCTGGCCCTTGCATGCATGCAGTGTGGTCAGGATTTTTTGTCTTCCCTTCCCATGTGGAAAAATCATGTGTAAAGTAATTTGACGGGTAGTAATAAACCTTTTCTCTCTCTCTTTGAATAGAAAAGCAGCTGAGAGGTGTGGGGGCATAGCTAAAACCGTCCTAAGTGCTTATGAAAATGCTTGGACTTCAAACACAAAGAAAAGCTTTTCATTTGGCAATGAAATTTTATCTGAGGCATGATGTTAATGTCACCACCATGCTGCTATACCTGAAATTAGTATTAGTTAGTTGATGCACTAGGGGTAATCGTTCTTACGCCAGGTAAATTTATTTGTTCCTCCCAAATTTTCTCACACTGAAGGAGTCAAAGCTCTGGTCTCTAAAAAACCCTGATTTTTTATATGAAAGGGACCTGAAACCAGGCTGTAAGAAATTGAATTGCTTTTTCATAGACATCTGCTCCCACAAGCTGCACAAAACAATTATTTCAGGCAATATTTGCCATCTATTAAACCCAGTGTTTTATTTGCATGTGCACTGCTCAGACCCATTTCACACAGTCTGCTCAAATAGTCTGTCTAAGATTAGGGTGATGACTCTGCATGTGGCAGTAAGGGCAAACATCTCACTTGTGACTTGGCAGGAGGACCTGGCAGCGCCGCAGCCGCCTGAGCAGCCGGGGGTGGCAGGAGAGGGGGGACCGGTGGCAAGCATAGCCAGCGGCGGAGAGGTAAGGTGATGCCACAGCCCTGACTGCCCTGGGGTCCCTGGGGTCTCCAGACCACACATGGGCTTTTTGTGGGTTACTGGTTTTCCCCAGGACAATCTCGCCTTTGCTTTCTGTGCTTTTGGATCTGCTGCGTGTGTGAAGCCCATCGGTATTCCCACTTTCATGAGTTATTTGATAAAAAAACAACCCTGAGCTCTTCAGTTTGCACATTTGCCACTTCCTTTTTTGGGACCAAGGATTAGCCATGAGTGACAGATTGTACAGATTTATAACTGCTGCCTGCTTTGGGCTGATTCTGGGGTGTAAATATTGTATAATAGTTAATGCTTTCCTATGGTTTTATCATGCCATGGAATAGCTTCTTCCTGGTTGCAGCCATGGTTTAGGAGAGCTTTAGGTAACAAGTTAGATTTTTCTACAGATTTTTAGTTAACAGCCTAGATATTTCTATATTTAAGTTCTTTTAATTTCTTATCTATTCCACCTGCCATGTCCTTTCATCCTGGGTGAAATACCAAGTTTCTGGGCCAATTTCTCTTGCTCTTCCTTGAACAAGAGAGGACAACCTGTTATTGTTCAACATGGATGCCTTAAAGGGTCCAACACTTTTCATGTGTTATTTCCTTTATGATTTCAGCCCTAAGGTCTTTGGTTGCCCGCTCCACAAGCCCTACCATATTGTCTGCACCCAAACTCCCCAGTTGTCAACTTTCCTGTCACTCAGACAGTTTTCACAGTTCCTGAAGCTCCCAAAAGTTTCAGCTGGCACCTTACTACCTCCCACCAGCCCTCCTGGTGGCAGTCCCAAAAATGAATGCTGCTAGCACAACTGACTTTATGGCAGCATAAGCACTAATGCCAGGCTGCCCATCGGGGTGGGAGTCAGACCTGGCAGCAGAAAGCACAGACTTCAACTGCAAGACAAATCACATCCTCCTTTTCCCCGGGGGTCTGAGTTACAGCAGGAGTCTGGCTGGTTCCCAGAAAGAAAGGGGAATTCTTTTCTTTTCTTTTTTCTTTTCTTTTCTTCCCTTTTCCCTTTTCCCTTTTCCCTTTTCCCTTTTCCCTTTTCCCTTTTCCCTTTTCCCTTTTCCCTTTTCCCTTTTCCCTTTCCTTTCCTTTCCTTTCCTTTCCTTTCTGTACCCCACGTGGTCCTTATTTTTATGGGGTTTAAGTGGTGACTACCAGCATTGATTTTTCTCCTAATTTTATTTATATATGTTTCCCACTGAAAATATTTCCCTGTTTTCCCATCTGTCTTCTTTCACAGGGTGAAAATGAAGGCAATTAATCAACTTAAGGACTTCTAGCTCAAAAGAGACCATTCCAAGAGCATACACGGAAATATTAGCTGACACCACAGCAGGAAAATCCCGCTCTCCATTAGACTAACTACGTCCAGCTCTGTAGCCTTTCACTTGCTTCATAAACCAGTCATACAATATATGTAAGCCAGACTCCTCTGATTGTAAGTCAAGTGCAGCCGTGTACCGGGTTGTGTGTTTTCCTCCACACTTCCCTCCTGGCTTCCTGACCTGTTTGCCTCACGTGTTTTGGTTGGACTCACTGGTCTGTGTGTTGCATCCATCTGCACTGGCACTTGGGATCTCTAGGTAGCGTGGAGATTTATTTTTTTTTAAACTAATAAAAAGAGTGTTTGAACAAGTTGGTTTTTTTGTTTTGTCAGTTCCATTTGAGTGTTTAAGATGTCGATCCTTCCAAACCAATGGACTCTTCCTGTAAAAGTGTAACATTACAATACAAGGATCTCAGGACTTTCTCAGATGGGAAATAATGAAGAAATGTATTTCTAAGTTAATAGCATAAGTGGGCCAGATATCTGTCTCTCAGGGTTGAAAAATAGAGATTTTGCTTTTTTCAATCTGTGTTTAAGACAGTGTGTGTGGAAATTAGGAAAAAAAGAAGGCTTTATAAAAGGACATGAAGGTTATGTTGAGCTCAAGTAGCATCTGTTTATGCTGCTTACACCAGGACTTGAAAATTCTGTCCTGACAACTAGGTATAACACATGGCTAGGAGGTAATCAAAGAATCATGATGGTCACTGGCCTGTTAGATCAGAACCACATTACTGCTGGCAGGGATGGGCAGGGTTCCAGTGAAATGCTTGACTCTGATAACAGGTGACAAAGGAAAATTACCGTTGCAGTGCAAACACTAGGACTGGTACCAGTTACTGTGCTCTGTCCATCTGCAGGTAAGCTGCTGAGTGAGAGCAGTAGAGACCTCCTGCATCCACAAACACAGGGAATGGGAAAATGTTGCTGGAAGCTCATTGCTGCAAATAATGAAGGATAAGTCTGAAGCACATCAGTAAATTTGGATCTGAAAACGGGGTCTTTTATTCACCTACACACAGAGCATCCACAAATCCACAAGAAGCCAGTGTAAGCTGCAGAGATTTAAGCTGCTTGAAAATCAGACATTAATCTTCATTAAACTGTGTAACGATGACTACGGAAGGTATTAGAGGAGAGTCTTGTTGTAGCATGGAAGGATCTAAGGTGTGCTATCAGCCTCTCTTGCACACTAACAATACATGTAAAGCTTTGCCTTGCAGAGACCATGGGATTTCCATCCAAGTGGATGTTTGATCTCAACAAGAAATGGGAACAAAAGAACCCTAGCAGAGATAACACAGCCCCTCAAAGGAAGTTATGTCTGATAGTGCATACTCTTTCCTGATGTCCTGCAAAACATCTGCAGAACTTGCCAACTGAACAGACTAACTAAAATTGAGGCTGAGGTAAGAGGGCATAAAGGGCTGTGTACATCCAGCAGCAGGAGTCTTTTCTTAGTGCTCGCTACAGAGAGACGGGAAAAAGCCCCTGTGTTCTACAGCTTTGCTCTATGGGATACAAAATTAATGTGCCAGAGTGGAGGGGGGCAGGGAGGGGGGAAGGAGGGAAAGAGGAGGTGGGCAGCCTCACTAGCTACAGCACATGTGGGAGATAGGGGCAGGTGTTGGCTGCTCCAGGCTGTTATGAAAGGAAGGTGTAAGCCGCTCCCTGAATGCTGTCTCTCAAGCAGGATTTGACCCTGGTTCAAAAGGACCTAAACCAGGAGAGGAATGTAATTGCTGAGCTGAGAGCGTGGGCACGCTGTGCTCTGGTGCTGAGCTATGAAGCTGCTGAAGAGAGAGGCTTGCAGCACCCCACATCGATATGCTGTTGTTTAGCACCTTCTTTGATGTAGGAAGGAAAGCATTTAACTGGTATTTGCACACCGGTATCTAGAACTGAGGGCCTAAAAGCACTGCTTGACTATTGCCCACCATACAGGCACCATACAGGAGTGTCTGAACACACCCTGAAGATCTGCCCCTGCACCCACCTGCTCCTTACCTCAGCACTCCTTCAGCACTCCCCTGCTGCTGCCCCTGCCAAGGTCTGGTCTAGTCCCACTGTGGTGGGAGCTCGGAGGAGGGTTTGAATGTGTTGCAGAAGGTGATGACAAGCCTCAAAAACAGAGATCAGGACATGTGGTCTCCTCCCACGTGAGAGCATCCTGCGTCTGTAAGGGGGAGCAGGGTAGCGCTATGCCCATGCAATGGCTCGGTGAGCCTCTGCTTCCTCCTCTCGCTTCCCCAGACCGGCCGCTGCCCAGCCTGGGAGAGCAGAGGTGCCAGGCCTTTGTCAGAGGTAAGAAAGAGCCAAAAGATTACGTATTAATTGTTCAATTAAACTTTGTTGTATGTCTGCTTGGCTCACTACATGGAAAAGAAGCCTGTAGGAAGAGTGTGTCCAGCAGGTCAAAGGAGGTGATCCTCCCCCTCTACTCTGCCCTGGTCATGCCCCGCCTGGAGTACTGTGTCCAGTTCTGGGCTCCCTGGTATAAAAAAGACAGGGACCTCCTGGAGAGAGTCCAAAGAAGGGCTACGAAGATGATTAAGGGCCTGGAACATCTCCCCTATGAGGACAGGCTGAGAGAGCTGGGACTGCTTAGTCTGGAGAAAAGAAGACTTAGGGGGGACCTAATTAGTGTTTATAAATATCTTAGGCATGGGATGCAGGGTGAATTGGCCAGCCCCTTTTCAGTGGTCTATGGGGACAGGACTAGGGGCAACGGCTGCAAGTTGGAGCACAGGAAGTTCCGCACCAACATGGGGAAGAACTTTTCCCCAGTGAGGGTGACAGAGCCCTGGGACAGGCTGCCCAGGGAGGTGGTGGAGTCTCCTCTGGAGATATTCAAGACCCGTCTGGACACCTATCTGAGTGATATGTCCTAGGGAGCCTGCTTTGGCAGGGGGGTTGGACCCGATGATCTCTCGAGGTCCCTTCCAACCCCTACGATTCTGTGATTCTGTACTCAGTCAGAGTACTTGTAGCCTGTACTTGTATTCAGTCACGCCTAATGAGAGGAGATGGGAGGAAGCTGAGAAATGGAAGGATGGGCAAAATGCATCAGAAGACACCCTGTGGCAGAAGGTGTGTTCACAAGGTAGGTGCCTGGAATTTCCCTGCCCCAGTACAAATTGATAGAGGCAAATGCTAGCAGAATTAATTTTTCTTTGTGCCTGGGCAGTCAAGTTTCTTTGACACATCTCACCTTGTGAATTATTTAAGTGGACCTTATGTGTGTGATACCTCTCTCGTAGAAGTGGTTAACTTAATCCCACTGTGCTGGGGCAGTGCTAGGCGTCTGGTGGGAAAGAGTCGTAGTCCATCCCTGATGACGTGACACCGGGTGCTCTAACTCAGACTTCCATGGTGCTCCAGCAAGCCAGGAACAGCCACTGGGCAAGTGTTGCCTCATCTTTCCCATACAAGTGACCAGCAATATGCTTACAAGTATCAGGTCCCTGCCCCCACCGCCACCACCACCCCCCACCCCTGCCTTGTAACAGCAAAACTTACTTGCAATGTAAAACTGCAGTTCTGGTAAGTGATTTGTTCCAATGCAGCTCACAGCCTTTGAGAGCTCCTTCCAATTACATTTTAGCCAAGGGCATGCAGGGCTTGGTTCTTCAGAGGAGTTTGTCTGGGCTGCAGATGAGAAAGCTCTCTCCAGAGTACCTCAGTGTGATTTCCATTAATTTAAATGCAAATCAGGTAATAATATGCTTCCTAAAATCCCACTTCATCCGAAAGTCCTATTTTCTGTCTTAGGTCGTGCATGCCCTAAAACTGAACTCAGAGCACACGACTAAAACCTGGGGGTTTTTTAATCTTCACAAAAGATATGCAATGATACATTCTCACTGTTCTGAGACTTCTGTCTGTATGGAAATGTAGTTTATTTTCACTGCTTCATACAGGCACTGGAGCCCCTACTGTACCTCAGGAAGATACGGCATACTGTTAAGAACATATCAGAAGAAACTTGGATTAAAACTCAGCTTTCTAGATGTTGGATAAAACCCTACCTGCACAACATTGCACAGGTCTGTGAGCAGAGCAAAGTTTCTCTGTCAAGTTTTAGCACTGCTGTTTTCTTGGGTGGATTCCAGTATGGGAGAGAAGTGAGCTGGGCAGGTCTCTGATGCCCACCCTTCCTCACTGGCTGAGCCCCAGGTGGGCAGCAGGGTGGTGTGCCAGAAGGTTAGAGACATGTGCTGCTGCTGTAGTATATCAAGAAAGAGCTCCACAGCCTTCCCATAGTCTTTGCCTTTGGCAAAATTCCATCTTGCATCCTTGGCTTTCCTAGTCGCTCCTGAGATTGGACTAGTTTTCTTTCCCTAGGCCTGTGCCAGTTCTTAAGGTGGTGGTCAAGCCTTTCTCATCTTTTTACCTTTTCAAATTTGAAGACCAGGCAATTTATTTGTTTTGCTAATACTCAAGCTACAGGATGTCATAAGACTCTACAAAAATCCCAGTGTTTAAGCATGGTTTTAGCCTTCAGTGCTCCAGAAGGTGGAAGAAACTGGACACTTCACTTAGATATTTCCTGAAGATTCAGAACCCGGAAGGTAAAGAAACCTGTGTGTACTGGCCTTATTTTGATCTCATGCTTTGGCTGATGGTTTCCAACAAAGGTTGCCACCCATGTAAATGAAGAATCAGTTAGAACCACTTTTCTCCCAGAAATATATTTCTGTGTTTGAACTGAAGAGCTAATTTAGGTTAATTAGAACAGCTTTAGTTCAATCTTTGGTCTGTGTTCAATCAATGGTCTGCGTAAATCTCTTCAGTCCTGACTCTTAATTAGGTTTTTATGAAAAGGTAAAATTATAATTGAACAAAACTCATAACAGTGTCAACACTTCCCATCTAAGTAACTCCATCTGCCTATTTGCATGTATAAAACATGGACCCTAGCTCTGATCACTGACCTCTCATCTTCACCAGGTAATAAAACCAGAAGGGTTCCAGTTACTGATACAGAAGAGAAAGAAAAGGAAACAAGAACAATTTCCAATTTCTCTGCTGTGCCTCAGATTTACCTTGCAGAGTGACTCAAGGCTCTTTGGGGGTGTATTTAGGGTTGCAAACTGGCTCTGGAGCAAGCTGTGGTCATGGAATTAAGGAATCAGTTTTGGGGTTTTATCCCTGAGCATAAACAACCTACTGCTCGTCACAGGCAACTCACCACAAAGCAGCAGAATATGGAGAAAAAGCCCAAGGATCCAGGTGTGGGATAAGCCTGTTGGTGAGACAAATTACCCATCAGAGGTGAGCAGACAGCACTGCTGTGACACACTAATGACACTTTTTCTCATCTCTGCAGTCTCAGAAGGTAGGGAGAGCTGAATGGAGCAAAAGCCCAAACCAACTTTCCACGTGGGCAGTTTGAATAGACCTTAGGACATACCAAATCATGCAAACAAAGACCAGGAAACCCATTCAGAAGGAATTAGTGCCTGGGAGGAATGGGAGCAGAAACTGCAGATGTACTTAGAGGTTGGAGCTTTGGATCAATGCTGCAGAAATGTCAGGAGAAAAAGAGCTCACAGACTTCTTGTGTGGCATTTAGCTTTCACAACACTGATATCCAACCCCACCCCTATCTTGTCTTGTCCTGAAACAACATAGTTGAGAACTGACAACAGCAAATTGAATAATCCCACAATACTTGCCAGACAGGTCCATCAGGTGATAGATCCATGAGCCAGCAGGGTGCCATGGTGGCTAGGAGAGCCAATGGGATCCTGGGGTGCATCCGGAGGAGTGTAGCCAGCAGGTCAAAGGAGGTGATCCTCCCCCTCTACTCTGCCCTGGTCAGGCCCCACCTGGAGTATTGTGTCCAGTTCTGGGCTCCTTGGTTTAAAAAAGACAGGGATCTCCTGGAGAGAGTCCAAAGGAGGGCTACGAAGATGATTAGGGGCCTGGAGCATCTCCCCTATGAGGATAGGCTGAGTAAGTTGTGACTCTTCAGCCTGGCGAAGAGAAGGCTAAGGGGGGATCTAATTAAAGTCTATAATTATCTTAAGCAGGAGATGCAGGGGGAATCAGCCAGCCCCTTTTCGGTGGTCTGTGGGGACAGGACAAGGGGCAACGGCTGCAAGTTGGAGCACAGGAAGTTCCGCACCAACATGGGGAAGAACTTTTCCACAGTGAGGGTGACAGAGCCCTGGGACAGGCTGCCCAGGGAGGTGGTGGAGTCTCCTTCTCTGGAGATATTCAAGACCCGTCTGGACGCCTATCTGAGTGATATGTCCTAGGGAGCTGCTTTGGCAGGGGGGTTGGACCCGATGATCTCTTGAGGTCCCTTCCAACCCCTAAGATTCTGTGATTCTATGATTCTATGATCTTCTCTGGCAGTGGTCACAGAATATCAAAAAGCCTATGAAAGTGTCAAAGCAAAGACTGGCATCGAATGGACCAGGATAGGAATGGGTTCAAAGCCATATGGATATTTCTCTTACTCATTGGTCTACAATTAGAACCGAGTAGCTATATTATTTTGCCTGCTCCTTAAACAGTCTGTCTCAGGAAAAGCTTTCAACAGTTTCTCTTGGGATGTTAGTCTCTTTAGAGGACAAGGTAAGGTTGAATTCTTTTGAGAAATGTTTTTTTACAGCATCCAGGTATGGATCCCACGTACATCCCATGTTCCAATATTCATAAGAGGATAAAATGAAAACTCAGGGAAATTTCTGAGCAGATGAAATAATTTTTGCTCAGGTCAATCAACCTTCTTGTATCTGAGTGCTCTAATCTATATTCAACATTGGTTCAAAATGCTTCATGTTAGCTTTAGAAAAGTAGCATTAACTCACAAGGTGACTAAAGACAATGCAATACATTATATTAATTATCTGTTGTGGTTTTGTAACTCTGTGAGCCACCTGATGGACAGACCATTTGTCCCATCCTATGGTATAAATGCATAATATATCAAAGGTCCCTTTTCCCTCTACTCTGGGCTGCATTATAATGATCACACCGTGTCAGGTTGCCAGGCAAGTGTAATTTACTTTCTTTGCCTTTTTTTTTTTTTCCCTTGGAATCAGGATAATGATCTTGATGCTGAGGATAAGATTACATTAGATGAGGGCTCATGCTGCTATGCTGACAGTGGTGTGGGTTTTACTCATGAATTCATGCTGCTAAATGTTCTGAGCAGGAGGTAAAGCAAGCAGTGGCACAGAGCAGACACCCATATTGAGTCCCAAGTGCCAAACAAAGCTTTCCACTGGGAAGAATAGTAGTTGGAGCTGGGGTGATCTAGGTAGCTGTCAGAGCAGAAATAGAGAGCAATATTTAGCCAAACTGCTTAGGAGTCTAAAATATTGCTGTGGTGTGGTGCATGTTTAATGCTTGGTTTAAATGCCCACCAGTTTCCATGTTGTCCCAAACTCCTGTTCTCCCTTTCAGGCAGAGTACCCTTCCCAGCATCAAGTGGGGCCCTTGAGCTGACGTTCCAGCAGCAGCAAAGAGCCATGAGGGCCGCTGGAGGGTATTTGTTGGTGAAGCCTGGGCACATCCTCTTTCAAGCCCTGACAAGCTGCCTGGTGGGTGCTGGAGAGCTGCTCCCTGCTCTCAGGAACGCAATGTACAAAGCAACGTGCCAGCGATCTGGTGGTTGAGAACGGCTGAAATCCACCTGTTTCTCATGGTTTTGTTGTTGACAAGTTCTCAGGTCTGGGCAAGAAAGATAAGTAGGTCTACATTAACAGGTTTGTCCAAAAAAAATTATTTGCAGGACCTCCCAAAATACCAGGTGCCTTTCATCTGAGTTTTCCCAAGTTGGAGCAAGAGAATTGTTCAGAAAAAGAAATCAGCAAGGAATTGGAAAGGATGCCTGAAGTGAATATATAATTAAAATGTTAATTGACCTGTCGAGGGGGGGAAAGAATTGCTGTTTGACATAATAAACAAGCAGTGCCAAAGTTGAAAAGGGGTTTCTGAAGCGACAGGCTGAATAGAAGAGGCAAAGGAATGCATTTAACCTTGTTTTCTGCTGCTCTTCCTCACTTGGATACTAA
Source organism: Zapornia atra (assembly GCA_013400835.1). Classification (NCBI taxonomy): domain Eukaryota; kingdom Metazoa; phylum Chordata; class Aves; order Gruiformes; family Rallidae; genus Zapornia; species Zapornia atra. The sequence goes on along the minus strand of VZTU01014230.1, from coordinate 78,228 downwards.
TGAAGTACGAAACTTACGAGCTCTGTCACTTCCCACCCTAGTTTATTCATGGCAGCTTGTTCTCATGCCCATTTCTCAACAACAACAAAAAAAAAAGCTTTCCTCAGGAAGACAAATATGGGTATGAATGTGACCGTCTGAACCAAGATGCTTTCTGTGCCGGAAATTGGTGATGAGGAATCTGAGCCCCACAAAGCTGGCGAGACCTTTGGTCCTCAAGTCTGCCAGGAGTTTATTTGCACAAAGTTTCTTTGTCCTGGGGATTGGTGGCAGAAAACATAAATTCTGAAAGCTAATGGAAGCCTGTGAAATGCCAATGGTTAAAGCCAGAAACTTTTATTACTGAGGAGGTGGTAGGGGAAGAAATGATTTTAAACAGTATTTCTGCAATAACAAAACTGTAATGAAAAGCCACTCTGGGAAAAGCTGGTTTTGCTAATTTGGCTTCTTTTATTTTCCTTCCCCAGAGAACAGTTAGTGCAGACCTACCTGTCTAACCCTGGGTTTTTTCAATCTGACTTGAGCAGGCAACTGGAAAGATGACCAGATTTGCACTTATAAAAATACAAGTAAATAACAAGTCTTGCCATCTAATAGTATCCCACCAGAGATTGTGATGAAAACTGCTAAGAAATGAATGAAGTTTGAGACGGTTTCCATTCCCAGGAGGTTCAACTCAGGATGAAGGAAGGAGAATTCAATCCTCTGGGCTTCTAGTTGGTCGTGCCCAGGCACTGCTGCTTCAGAAGTTTTCCAGCACTCCTCACAAAACTCAGTTCAGTGGTTTGGTTTTCTGTGTGGTGGTGGAACAGGTTTTTTTGTGGTTTTGATTTAAAAAAACCCAGCAAAACAAACTTATCGACAAAGACAAGGCAATGAAGCAGAAATCTCTACCTGGGCACACCCTCTCACTGAGGAGGATAAATAAATAGCTTTTCTGTGTGCATTTTCAGCTCTCATTTCCTCACATTCAAACTCCACCCATTGTACCAATCACCCCCAAAAGCATCAGCAGGTCAGCTGGCATACGTATAAAACCAGGACAGGTCAGGACACTCCTCACATGGTGTACTATACATCGCCTGGTGCTTTCATTTCATTGAAGCAGAGGAGTATTAGCAGGTGTGAGAAGCCACAATGTCGGGTAAGAACATCCAGGGACTGAAGGAACAGGCTGAAGGTGCGGCAAAAGACGCTGGTAAGAAAGATTCTATATCTTTCTGTAGCTGAGGGGGCTTAGCTGCTGCTTGCACTTGCAGAAGCCACAATGGGAAGACACACTACTAGCTTCATCTGTGCTGGCAGGACACAGCTTTTGCTTTTATTTCAGTTCCTGGGGGCCAAATTTTGGCTGTCACCTGGAGACGGACCTAGGCTATCCATGGCTCTTGGCTCAGCATGGCCAACCACATCCATCCACCCACAGCTCCCTCAGTGGCTGCTGAGCATCATCTAACTTCCAAACTCTCCAAACTCTCCAAACAGGTTCTTAAACTTAGTGTTTTTAGAGTGGTGAAGCCTGTTTTGGTAGCAACAACCTTATGTACCCAGCAGTTGCATTGCTCAGGGTGGTCTTTTCTCATGCACTGCAGAGGTTTTTAAGCTGCTCTCCTTGTAAGAAGTTGGAGTCAACCTTTGATGAATGTTTGCTACTTGGCCTGCCTATGAATGCCTTCTGGTAATAACTACATTGATTGCAATGGACAGATTGTAGTGAGTGGTACAAGTATGTTTCTGTTGTATTCTTCTCCAGCAGTGATCACTAGACTTTGCAGAGTTTTTTAAAAAAACCAAAACCAAACCACAGACCTGTGCCCACAGTTCTGCCATAGCTATCCCCACACTGTAGGGCCAAGCACTGTTATTTTAATTAGCAATTTTTCAATGCAATGTATAATAGCTTCCCCTTTAAATGAAAAATGTCAATATGTGTATGGCTCATGCTAGCATTCATAGTACAGCCCTTACTCAGTGTCTGTCTGTGTGTGTATGTGTGCACTCATTCCTGTGTCAGTGCTTGTATCAGTGCTGGATTCTGAGCCTGCAAACACCTTGTAGTATAGCTGAAACATGGGAGTAACCTCACAGATTTCTTTGGAGTTATGGTAAGTTCCCATGCACCTGGGAACTTAACATATAGCAGATCCAGAAACATGAAAGTACACCCCCTGAGAAACAAAACAGCCCTTGATGTCTCCTGGATATATTCATGCCACAGAGGTGTCTCCAATTCTAGCAGAGCGATAGGGTGGCTATCATAACTGCCAAACATTTTATAATTATGTGGTACCTCATTTTTTTAATGCTTTATATTCTGGAGTTGGTCTGTTACGCTTCTAGCTTCTTCAGTTTATATCTTATTTATAAAATCTCCCTTTTTCCTGTCATAGAATCATAGAATGTTCTGGGTTGGAAGGGACCCCATGGATCATAGAGCTCCAAACCCCCTGCCACAGGCAGGGCCACCAACCTCTAGGCCTGGATCTACCCAAGGTTGCCCAGGGCCCCATCCAACCTGGCCTTGAACACTTCCAGGGACGGGGCATCCACTGCTTCTCTGGGCAGCCTGTTCCAGCCCCTCACCACTCTTTCTGTAAAAAACTTCCCCCTAAGATCTAATCTAAACCTTCCCTCCTTTGGCTTTAGTCCATTCCCCCTTGTCCTGTCATTATCTACTCTTTTAAAAAGTTGAATCCCCTCCTGCTTATACGCTCCCTTCAGGTACTGGAAGGCTGCAATGAGGTCCCCCCTGTCCTGCTCTGTTGAATGTGTTTGCTTACGCTTTGGAAAATGCACTAGTCCTAAATGGCCTGCAAAGAAAAGGGGGGTGAGATGCCCGAACTCCTCTGAGCATAATAAGCTAGAAAAACCAATAAAAGCAAGTGTAGTGTAAAATAAGCAACTGACAGCTAAACATCATCATTTAAACTCACTGCTAGTCTTTGCTGCTTTATCTCCTTTTTATTTTATCTTCTTAGCTGTCACCAATTTGCTCAGCTGACCATAGGTGAACACTAATCTCATCGCAAGCTGCTCCAGCAACACCCGCAGCTCCCAGGGTGCCTGTGAGGGAAGCACACAGCCTCAGCCTGCTGGGTACCAGCCTTACCTCTTGCCAGGGCATAACCCTCTGCAGAAAAACGAAACGTTGTAGGGACTTCCTGGAAACATAAATGTGAACATCTGGAAAAACCTGTTATTTGTCCTTAATTACAGCAAACACCTTGGGACAGGCTACTCAGGATGCAGTCAACCAGTTTACAGATGCAAGCCAGAAAGGTAGGAGAAACGAGGTTCAACTCAAGGAACAATGGAGCAGCTCAAGACAAGCCTAGAGCCCATCCTTCTCTGTCCCATGGGTGCTCTCAGCCTTTGGTTTCACAGACAATTCCTGGCCTCTTACAAATCTCCCGGGGCCAGGATTTGAAGATCCGTTCCTTAGTAGCCCCATATGTTTATTGGCAGATGTATCACACTAGCTGACTCCCTGCTGGCAACCAAGTGCATGACACTGCAATTTTGGCTTCCGTTAGAGAAAACTTGTGGGAACAGCATGGACAACAGTTTGTCCTTCTTTCTTGAGGATTAGGTAACCCTGTGACAGATCTTGCCTCCCCAGCCCAGAGGGCAGGGATCCATCCCAGTCCAGCCCCCCACCTGCCCCCTGCACCTGCTGAGGCAGCAGCCAGGGTCAAACCTTAATGGTCCTGCAGCTGGAAAGGTGTTATCAGGAATGTGGTGGCACCTCCTTTCTGAGGACTGGAAACAAGTTAAAGTAAAATCCTACCTCGGTTCTCAATTTTAATAAGTTTCTAAGAATGAGGAGAGAATTAGGAACTTTGTGATCCCAAATGTTTAATAGAAGCCAAAATGCACTGGCAGTACCTCCTTAGAGCAGATACCCTCTACAGCTCTGTGATGTGATGAGAAGGCAGGACTTGGGCACTTGTTAACTTTAAACGAGGAGGCAGCAAAATTGGCAAAACATATCCCAGATCCCAGAGGAGAGGCTGTGCCCTGTTTGTGGGGGTCTCATGTCTCCCGGTGAGACCCTGCTCCAGGTTCCCCTCCCGATGCACACCATCCCTGCTCAGGAGTGACCCAGCCAAGCACAGGTCTCACCGGCAGTGCCTCAAGTAAGCAACAGAGGAGGTAATAGAGAGGAAAGCTTCCTTCACCTTCCCTATTGCTTGCTAGGGTCATCCTTCCCAAACATCCTAGTATTCACAGCACGTCTTAGTCCAAAGCACCCTCCTCCATCAGCCAGGCTACACTTAGACCAAAATCGACCTGTTCCAGCTTTATCCCATCGCTTGTCTCATACTGCTTCAGCTCAATACCCAAAACTTCCCAACAACACCTCCTATCTCACAGCCCGTCCTGAATACATTCTGCCAAACCCCACTATAACTACCTGTGGAGAACTATTTTTATTTTCTTTTAAATACACAACCCAATATTTTTATAATCTAGTAATTTTCACCACCACCCCCCTCCTTCCATCGTAAATATTAAACCGGGTTGTGTTTTTCAAGCTTTTTGTTTATCTTCTTCCCTCTCTTGCAGCTATTGACAAGGCTTCCAAGATGGCACAAGATGGGGTAGAAAAGGCAACCGGACAAGCTGCAGAAGCAATGTCTGGCTTTGGGAAAAAATGTGGATTTAAGAAATAATGCTAATTTAAGCAATCTGTATTGCATGTAAAAAAATCTGTCTTTGGTAAAAATCTGTCTTCGGTCTGCAATTCCCTGCTCCTTTGTGTGGAAAAACAAAACCTGTTTGAGATGTGGATAATTTCTTTCTCTCCAAATATAAAGTTTTAAGGCAAAAGGTCCCCCTCCTCCTTCATATAGGAAAAAAAAAGATCTTTTAGCACATCTTGGAACATCTGTTCAGAGTCTTCAACACAACTCATAAGGCTTCAGCAGCGTTATTGCCCTGTTCTTACAACAGTGCAATGATTATTGCCACATTTGTGGAGTGTATTTGCAAAACTGGTGACACTCCAGGACTCTCCAGAACATTGGTGTGATGAAACAGAGATTCCTTTAAGTAATCAAAAGTTCAGCTGGAATTATATTTCATGTCAGTTGGTCATTTCTTCCCATCTGCTGTATTTTCAGATTAAGAGAAATAAAATATATTGTAAAATTTTCACCACACAGAAACACATGGCCTCGTTTTGTACTCTCATTATTCCATCGGACCCTTCAGTGAAGGATTGCATGCTGTCTTGCAAATCCCTTTTGCTTTTTGATTCAAAGCCCAGTGAGGTCAGTGACAGCACTGCAGGGGAGGTGAGTACTGAATACTTCTGCGGGCTGGTGGACAGACGTATGGAAACCAGCAGCCTCACCGCGAGGGAGCGGGAGTTGTGGTGCCCAGTCTAACGCATCTCCTGTTGAATCTCACAGGGTGGGGGATCAGACAATTTATCCCAGTGTACACTTGCACCACTAATTCTAAGACCCACTGATGTGAGAGATGGCACAGGAGGGCCTGGTGCAGGAGGGGTGCTTGGCACATCTCTTCACTCACGTCTGAGCGGCGCTTCCCGGCAGCCCTGGCCGTGTTGCCAAGCGGCTGCCTGCGGTGCTCAGGGACAGACCCGGCACGACAGAGGCTAGTGGGCAATCTTCTTGCCTAGGAGATGGAAATATTTATTTTTGATTGCTGCTAGCTGGGCAATTAGGGGTTGCTGCAGCCAGACAGGGTGCCCACTTAACAGTGCCTCTGTCAACAGAAGGCACTAATACCCACTTATCCACAGTAAGTGCTCTCACCTCAGCCTGCGGGTGTTTCTCATCACTAGGCAGTATTTCCTTCCTTTTCTTTCTTTTTTTTTCCCCCCCTCCTGGTTGGGAGCCTTATCAGCCTGATTTTAGTAAGATCTAATCCAGGGCCTTACGAAAAGAAACAAGAGAATAACCAAAAGCATCTGGATTTAATGAGATAGGGCAATCCAGGTCAGCTTGAGATACCCTCGTCTTGCACCTGTTGACCACAAACTGTGTTTGACCAGGGGTATTTGGAAGCCTCGTGTGCACCAAGCTTTGTGAATGCTCAGGACACACTGACTTGCCACTGAACCCAGGGACTGTCATGATCTGCAGAACTGTGTGGACCGAAAAGCCTTTAGAGGACCCTATAAGTAATAGACCATCTGTGAGTAAACATAGTCCAGGGCTTTGCACAGAGTGCCCCAATGCAATGTCCACTGTCATTTAAAGCTTTAAAAGCCTAAATATTTACCCAAGTACAAGCTCACAGAAAAAAAAAACATTAGTCTATTGCACTCTCAGTTACTGAGCAACCTTCAGTAGTACTTAATTATTTTGTGCTTTCCATGGTTACATCCCTCATGGTGAAACCTTCAGAGAAGCTCTTTGGGCTCAGCATTTTAGATGCCAGTGCTGTGTGTGAGTGACAGTGGTCCATACACCACTCTCCTTCACACCTTTATTTCCCCCTGCAAACCATTTCTTTGTTCATATAGAAGAAATGTAGCTAAATAAATAAATTGAATGGCTGTGGAGTTTTTTCCAGTTATCCCCTTACATGACTGGTGCTGTTCCTGCTGCTGCCCTGGCTCCTGGGTGCAGGTTTTAACGTTCCCTTATTCCAATCACAGGCAGCATCTTTGGTGTGATGACACCAGTTGTCACTGACCCCTGCTTGGGCCCAGTGTTGGAAGTAGCACTGGGCTGGCTCTTGGTCCCCAGCTCAGGGATACCCTTGCTAAGGACTGATCCTGGGCCCCTGATGAGTATTTCACGTTTCTTGTGTCCCAAGGGCAGATGCTGTGCCACAGGCACCCGTGAATCTGAGTCACTTGCTGGCAAGTGTTTCTAGGTCTAAACTTCAGAGCTTTGCTCCACTAAGGTCACTGCCTTATTCACAGTGCTCTTTGGCCTTAAAGTATTTGGTGCTGTATGTCCCCCATGTATCACACAGGGAGCAGTGTCCCAACCCTGGACTGTGCCTTCCTATCCTACCTGAATGCTCTTGATGTTGTGTAAGAGCAAACTGTCCTTCCTTAGTGCTCCTACCAGCTCACGTGCATTCAGCCCTGGAGACATGTGAAGTTATCTAACACATGAATTCTTAAATCTCCTACAATTTGCTTTTGGGTGTGCCAGCAGCTGCCTGAGCTGTGAAACGCTGAGCAAAGGGGATTCATGTGTCAGCCTGGCCTGGCCGCCCCATACAAGCACCACATGCCTCGTGCCCCACTCCTGTGACCCGGGGAACTTCACAGGGCAGCTGGGGGACCAGCAGGTGCCCCATCTCCTCTTTGCAGCTCAGCAGGGATGCACCAGACTGCTCAAAATCCAGCTTCAGGTCCTCCCTTTGCCCACATACACAAAAATTCCCCTCTCAGGTGAAAGCTTTGATTAATGGTCTGCCTCACACCAAGCTTTCTGAAGCTGGTCTCTGTGGCTGTAGTTTCCCATCATGTGGTAAAATGCAAAGGTGGTGGGGTTTTTTTTTGTCTTTTGGGTAAATCTCCACCCCAGTGCCCTTTACCAGATTCCCATGCAGCTTCCCCAGCAACAGACCCCAGCTTGCATCCCTACTCTGTGCTGCTGGGCTGGTCTCCACAAGCCCTGCACCACTGGGTCCAAGAGCCTCCAAAAAGATTTGCATGAGCCATTTCCACTTTGCTCATAAGCCCTGCCTTAATAGGTGCTTCTCAGGCTTTGTGTCAGCCCCACAGCCACTGCCAGTACTGTGGCAGGACACGTGCACATACGGACACACAAGTGATGGTTCTTTAGTTTCCTTTTTGCCTTCAGATAGGAAATTACCAAGAAATTTCATGCAAGCAAACCCATTTTATAAGTAGCTACTTATTCCCTTTTAATAACAGTTCATATATATATATATTTACTCCTTTCTTTCAAGCTCCCAGACCTAGCCCAGGCAACCAGGAATGCCCTTTGAGAACTTCTAGCCCTCGTGGTTAATTTTTAAAGCTGGGAGAACAGAGCTTGTGGGAAAGCTGGACAGCAGACACCACAATCGTTGAGCACTTTCTTACCTCTCTTCTGTTGGCCTTGGCATGAGCAGCCCTTGGGGTCTGTCAGCATCCACTCAGCCTGCCTCAGTTTCCCCTGGGTCCCATTCTCACACCTTGCTGCTTTAGCTGCCTCTTTGTTTCCTGTGTCCAACCGGTTATGAAATGCAGCCTCCTCTGTCCTTTAGGACTACCCCTCCACCTTTTTACCTCTTTCCTCCTATTACTCTTATTGCATTAATTAGGTTCTCACCCCTGTGGCACACCCTGTGCCCCTGACCCAGACGCCTGGCTCCTCTTGGCCCTCCCTGGGCTGGGGGGAGCTGCTGCGGGGGCTTTCCCAGCACAGCTGCCACTCAGGGACTGAGGCTGAGTGATGGGACATGGGCAGGACACAGTCAGGACACTGGTGACTGTGGCAGGAGGCCAGAAGGTGCCCTGAAGGAGCTGCAGCCATGGCAGTGCCAGAGCTTATGGGGCACAAGTACAGGAACAGCTCACTGCATTGTGAGGCTACCATGGAGAAAGTGACCTTCCTAAACATAAACCCAAGAAACATAAAGTTGAATAAGGTGTTGCTGCATTGGATGTTCTTCTCACTGGTACATGCTGGGGCTGAAGCTGCTGTGTTGTCTGCATGCTTTGATGCTGTTACACCATGTTGCAGTTTAGTGTAACTGCTGCTTCAGTGGCTCTTGTAGGCTGCAGTTACAGCTTTCTGCAAGCCCCATGTTTTGAAAAACACTGGTACATTCAAGGCCAAGTTTGAGACCAAGCCTATCAGAGCTGGTCACAGCGCCTCTGTGAATCACATATAGGAGAAAAAAAACTGCTGGCAGGCGCACTTTGCCACCGGAGCGGGAGTGAGAAGATGTAACAAGCTGCACGGACTCCAAGGCCAGGCCTGCAGGAGGGGGAGGGGATGAAGAATGTGAAGAGAAAGTTTCCCCTGCAGCTCGTGGTGGAGTCCATGGTGAAACGGGTGTCCCCCCGAAGCCCATGGATGAGGACGGGGAGCAGAGACAACTATGCCTGTGAAGATTGATCCACGCCTCAGCAGGTTTGCCAAGGGACTTGTGACTTTGCGGGTGACCAGGCCG
>VZTU01014230.1:35858-68926 GCA_013400835.1 Zapornia atra | reverse complement strand
GTACTGCGAACGGGAGGGAAGAAGGGAGCGAATCTCTGATTAAAGTCATGAGTGCGAAGAGGCGAGGGGTGGGGGGAGGAAGTAGAAGTGATAATATCTGGGGAAGAAAAGCAGCTTGTTGGGAATCACCGGAACCCCACTGCCCATTCCCTGCCCCTCCCCGCGCCATGTTGGGGGGGGAAGAAGGGAGTAAAATCGGGATGAGTTTTAAGTTTGCTAAGAAGGGAGGGGTGGGGGGAAGGTGCTTGAAGACCTGGCCGCTTCTTATCTCGTTCCGGTTCACTGGGTGTAGTAGTTGTAGTAAGTAGTAATAAATCACCTTTTTCTTTCCTTTATTCTGTGATGCGTCTGTTTTGCCCATTGCACTAATTGGAGAGTGATCCCTCTGTCCTTACCTCAAGTCCTAAGCCTCTTAATATCTATTTTCTCCCCCTTTTCAGCTGAAGGGGGGAGTGAGCGAGCGGCTTGGTGGGGATTTGGCCTTTGATTAGGGCCAAAACCACCACACACCAGCACGCCGTGACCTGAAAAAATGTCAGCTGACCCCCTCCAGGCTCTGTCCTTCCCAAAATGCAGCAGCAGACAGCAGCAATAGGACAGGAGGCTCAGGGGGCCTGGGCAGGACAGGCCACTCTCCGCAGCCTTCCCCTTGCACTCTAAGCAGCTATGACTGCTGGAGGAACTGTGTTGGAACGTTTATCCTGGCTGCTTCCTGGAGTCTCTGGTTATGAACAGATCTATTGTCCATGATGGTGTCCAGCTTCTTTTTGGAGCTGCCAGCACTGTCTGCTCCCAGAGCCTGCGGCAACAGTGAGTTCACTGGGGTTTGCTGCCAACAGGACAAAAGTAACCTTCCTTTCATGTTTCAAGCTAATCTCTCATGAATTGCATAGATTGCCCCTTCACTTGAAACCTTGCAATGTTTGGCAAGTAAGGACAGTGCTGCAGACAGGGCTGGAAAGATGTGGAGGGACCCTTCTCCAAAACCTACCTGCACCTGGGCTAGGGCTGCCCAGGTGTGCCTGGGTGGGGGCCAGGGAGCCTTTAAGGGAGCTGGGGGGAAGGGAGGGGCCTGGAGAGTTCCTGGCTGCAGACATGGTGGGCAGGTAGGACTGGGGTGTGCAAGGCAGCTGGTTGCTTTGCTGCGGCAGGGGGGAGGTTGGTGGCATGTGGTGTCAGTAGTATGGCTGTGATGTGGTTGATGCCCCCGGTGCTGTGATTTCTTCCCCTTCCCTGGGGGCTGTGGCTGTGTGGTGGTGGGATGTGGCCCTGTGGGAGAGGCTGGGAGAGCTGCTGGTGGCCTGTGGTTCACATTAGATGTTAGAAAAAAATTTTTTACTGAAAGAGTTGTCAGGGCCTGGAGTAGGCTGCCCAGGGAGGGGGCTGAGTCACTGCCCCTGGATGTGTTTAACAGATGGGTAGATGAGGTACTTGGGGGTATGTTTTAGCGTGGACTCAATGATCTTAAAGGCCTTTTCCGATTCTGTGATGGCAGGTGGTGGTGTTCAGCTGGACTGGGGTTGTTAGTGGTCACAAATTGTGAAGAACTTATGTAACCACAGCAGATAAGCAGGCACTTCTTTGTTTTAGCCCTGGGGAACATGGGGGATAGCTCCACCAAATGTGTTCCAGTGTTAGTTACACATCACGGTACACTTACACACTTTTCAGCAGGTTCATTGCTTAAAATTGCCTGGAATGCTCACTTTTTAATTTGACCTTTGCCATGATTGGCTTTTAATTGCTATACTTTATCTATATTTCTATTCTACAAAAATCATTGGTTGACTTTGCTGACTGCTTTAAATACAAAGGGGAAGGGTGGTGGTTAGCATATTCATGTTATTTCCTGGCAATCATTATCATATGCTTATGTCCTAATGCATGGGTAGTTGCACTGAGCTGTGTCCTCTTGTGGTCCTGGATAGTCTTCATCACTGTGTCCGCTGACTGTGATGTAAATTGGGTGACTCTGATGTAAACAGGGTGACTGTCCCACAGACAGCAAGCAGGGCTTGTGTCTGCTCAGAGTTCTGTGTGTTTGCCTGTGCTGGCTGGTGGCTGAGCTTAGGATGTGGATGTGCTTGTGTTTTGGCATGCTGTCCTGGTATGGTTTGCTCTGAGCAGCAGCCCTGGGCTTTGAGTGATCGGCTGGGCATGGGGAGAGCAGCAAAGAGCAGGGGGATGTTGGTGCAGGGACAAGGGCCCCGCAGAGGCAGCGGGAGCTGAGGAGAAGGGGTGGCAGTGGCACAGAGGGGCAGCTTGTGCACAGTGCTGCTATGGCCCTGCACTGCCTGAGCTCAGGAAACATGGGTACTGACATACGTGCTGCTGCAATGATGGGTGGTGAAAGCTAGGGCACTGAGTGCAATCTAATGTCACTTTGTGTGTGTGATGAAAGTCCTGGTGTCTGCAGAGAATGGCACCTCTTTGCTGGTCTTCTATGGCTTTAGTCTATATGTAGTAACAGAAACTAGGCTTGTCCTTTCTATATATATATGAAAACTGTGGTGTGCTTTAATGCTGTATGCTTTAACTCCTGTGAGGCAAATATCACCTTCACCTGTTTGTAGGGGCTGTTCAGTGGCATGTGCTCTCTTTACACTGAAACATGGTAATTAACAGAGCCCAATGTAACTGTTGGGCAGGGACCCTTTATTGCAGTGCTGGGTCCTTAAGGGATCATCCCTCCTAAGGGTGCACCAGGCTGTAGGTGTAGTGTGCTTATATGCAAGTATTGCATATGTATTCAACAAATTTATGGGAAATCTAATACGTATTCATAGCTATTCTGGGAATTGGGGTTTCTACCCCCTCTCCTCCTTTTATGGTGTTTCCACCCCTCAACTAATTTGAGCTGAGGGATGCTCTTCCTCATCCTTGTCTTCCTTAAGGGTTGCAGCTTCATCTCATCACACTCTTCAGTTTGTAAAAGTCCATGGTTGGTCCAATTTCCATATGTGCATCCAATTACAGCAAGAATTCCTCTTCTATCTATCTCAAAGTGTCCTTCTCAAGAAGCTCTGCCTCTCTACAAGTTTCATTCTCAAGGCCTTTCTTCTGTTAAACTAAAAGACCTTATTAATAGCTTTTTTGTTAGTATGTTAATCAAGGATGTGCTGTTTGTTCAGGGCTCTTGTTCTGGCTACAGAAGACCTACAAAGGTCATCTTTTTAACCCTTTGCATCCCTTCAACACTTCACTATGCACCTGCAGTGCGTTGGTGTAACATAATTAGGATGGTTTCTGTAACTTCATTTCTACACTCAGTGCTGCTGCTGTACAGATCTGCTCCCATGGAAGTTGCTAGTGATGATGGAGGTGAGCTAGTGATGATGTGGCTTTTGAAAACAGTTGTGTTTGCAGTACTGGTGTGTGGGAGAGGAGCTGTCCTTCGCTTCGCAGTTAGGATAGGGCAAAGAGGGGCATTTCTGGTGTCACTACAACGTAAACAGTCCCTTTGCCGAGCAAGCTTGTTGCTGACTCTAGCTGCCTTGTCAGTAGCTGGAACAGCAGCAGAGCAGCACTAGGAAACTGCTGTTTCCTGCAAGCAAGACCAGCCATGGGGAACTGGGGATGTTATGGGAACAATGGGTGTGCTTTGCTGCTCTGCTGCTGTGCACTGCATTTCCATGGGTCAAAAGCTGCTCTGAGTTATCTGAAATACTTCAGGGCCTTTGTTGTATGTTAGTTCTCAACTTTGTCAATGCACCTTGACCTTGACTTCAAGGAAGATGTTGATTTAAAACCAAAACTGCTGCTTTCTTTGTCTTCTGTGAGCATGTTCTGGTAGAATTTGCTTTCAGATAAGGTGACTAATCCCTTCTCTTATTTCAAAAAGTAAAACGATGCACATAAGCCCTTTCCTGCCCCCAGAAAGCCCTCCACATCATTTTTAATTGACATAAAGTATGACTTTGTGGTCAGTAAGATACTGCACTGGTTGGAAGAAAACGGAGCTTTTGTTGTAATGCTGTAAGGGACAATTCAGAGGAACTGTTGTTCATGGAGCGACATGTCTGGGATCAGGAGAGGTGTTCCTAGAGTGTGCCATGGTGATAACTGTAGGCAGGTCAGTTTGTTGAATAAACCTCTTGTTCTGAGATGGGGGGAGGAGTGTAACCTATCTTTCAGAACAGAGTGAAAGCTCCTGCCCACAGGATGAAAGGGGCACAGAAGTGGTTCTGCTAGAAAGCAGGCGATCCCAGGGGAAAAAAAAAGCCTGGATGTTTGGGGTGAGGGCAGCTCCTGCCTGGCTGGCACATAGGAGCCCTGTGAGGGGAATCGGCAGCCTGGGGACCGGTCTTGGCAGCCTGCCTCCTGTTGGCTGGCCCTGGGCCCTGTCCCACCCCAGGGGCTCTGGCCAGGGAACAAGGCGGCAGCGGAGTTTTTTGTTGCTCGGGGAGGGTGGCACAAGCCTGGCTGTGCAAGCCTGGCCTTGCCCCTCAGCCCTGCCCGTAGCCCCCGGGCCTGGGGGCTGTTGGGGAGGTCACTGCAGGGATGGGCTGGAAGGGTGCAAACACTATTCTCTTCACTCTTCCGAGCCAGGTGTTGGAAACAAGGGGTTAAAACATTAATTATAACACACTGCAAAATTATTAGCTTTGTCTAACACAACAAAGATTTCATCAGACCCTTTAAAAAGCAGGGTTAGATCCTCCCATTTCTCTTTATAGCCATGAGTTTTAAGTCCCATTAAAATATGGGCAAGATCATCTGAGACTGGATGCTTTTCTATGTAAGGTTTTGAAATGACAAAGTTGATTTAAGCAATTCTTCAGCTGAGTGTTTTGCAATGCAATGTTTTCCCACCCAGTTCACGATGGGGTACACATTCCCCCCCTGCCATGGCACCTTTGGGACAGCTGTGGCATGCACACTGTTTACAAACTCCTGGAAGTGGAAAAACAAAGCCTTCATTCCTGGGTCATGGAAAACTTCTGCTGATTAATCCACGCTCTCTCTCTGGGGAGGAAAACATAACAAACACTCCTGTCTCTTCACCCTTTTATGCCTCCTGCATTAATCACCCATCAAGCAGCTCATGGCTTTCCCTGTTCCAGTTTGCATTTGCCCTGTAACTACTGGGAGGAGTCCTGCTTTGTCTATAAAAAGCTGCACTTTGCCAAACATTGTAACAGAGCTGGATTTAGGGATTCACTCACTCGGCTTCTGAGGGAAGAGAGGACCAAGCACAGCCATGTTTGGGATTGGGAAGAAGCTTGCTGAGGAAGCCACACAACAAGCTGAAAGCACTGCACAGGTGGCAGGTAAATGAACCTCCCTGCTCTCCCTCCTCCTGCACCTGGGCTGCTCAAGTATGTGCCCTGCTCCCACTCCTCTATCTGGGAGCACATTTGTCTTAGGCACGAACTCCTCGAGGGTGCAGTCAGTATGTGCTGTAGTCTCCAAACCCTCTAACGCTCCAGTCAGTAAGGACTGATGCTGACTTCCCACAGCTTCTGCCACCGACTCTTACAGTGTGGGTGTCCAGATGATGCATAGAGGAGAGAAGAGGGCAGGAGAGAGGCAAGGCTGTTAATTTAGGGCTTTGCTTTCTAACGTGAACAGCCATGATAGATGAGTTTTATAGTAGTGTGGTGGATCAGTTTCCTGAAGCTGTGTGGTATTTGATCTGCTCACATACATGTGGTTATGTCAGCTCTGCTGTGCTGTCAGTGCTCTGGTGATGCAGCCATTCACCCCTACGAAAACCAGGGGGCGACGGCAGGGGCTCAGGGTGCACATCAATCAAGCTCACTCCTGCTGGGAAGCTTGAGGATGGGCCCCAAATTTAAATGACCTGCCACTTAGATGAGCCATTGTTAGTGAAGCTGTAACACAGATGTGCACTGGTGTGACTCCTGAAGTGTTAGTGCTTGGTGTAATCCATGAGTAGTGGAGGCTGGTTTGTATTTCTTTACGTGGCACTTGGCTGAACTCTCAAAACCCCTCAAAAGACACTTGGTGACTTCAAATGAGGTAGAAATATTGCTTGCAGGTTCTGTGCCTGGTGAAGCAAGTGGGAAGCCTGCTGCTAATTTACCATGTATCCTTGGTTCAGTTTACTAGGAGGATGAAAGATGCCTAATCCCACATCCACTGCCTCTTTCCCAAAGGTGATTGTTAAATCACCTGTTTTTATGCTGGAGCATGAAAGAGAAACACCAGGACTCAGGCAGCTGGAGGGTAGCTATCAGTTCTTGTTTTCAAATCAAGACTTC
The DNA here is from genome assembly GCA_013400835.1 of Zapornia atra. Lineage (NCBI taxonomy): Eukaryota > Metazoa > Chordata > Aves > Gruiformes > Rallidae > Zapornia > Zapornia atra. The sequence goes on along the minus strand of VZTU01014230.1, from coordinate 62,702 downwards.
ATTTTGCTTTTGCTGTTCAGCAGCTGTAGAAATGCAGCTGAAATGTAGAAATTGGGGGTTGGACCCAATGATCTCTTGAGGTCCCTTCCAACCCCTAAGATTCTGTGATTCTGTGATTTCTGGAGCTCTTTATATTCCTGAAGAGTTTAGCACTGTAGAGACATTTCTCTACAGCTTCCTATGCTAGAAAACCGATGTGGATACTTTAGAAGTGGGATTTGTCGTCTCCAAGGAGCTGAGTAGTAATGTCAGTGTTCAGCAGATTGAACCAAGTGTTAAGCAGCCAACCAGCTCCAAGAGCAAAGTTTTTAAGTATCAGCAGTGGTCCTTCTCCTTCTGTCCCAAACACTTGAAGCTGAACCAGTTCTTCAGATACCAGTGGTCTGAAGTTCTTTGTCTGCACCCTGCATGCATCTTCCTGCAAGTCTTGTGCCACGGCTGGAGTTGAATCCTGGAATAACACCAGGAGCTCCCAAGCACACCAGGGCCTGACTGGCCACTCACTTCAGTGCCATCGGGGCACACCTTGATGACAAGCAGTAAATACACAGCATTTAATGCTGAACTCCTGTCTGTTGCATCACTGTCAGCACTGGGAGTATTATAAATGGGGATTTGGAGGATACCTCTAAATGAGAACAAAGGTGGATTTTATGCTAGTGTTTGACTAGAACAAAATTGTCCGATTCGTGGCTGTACAACTATTAATTATCTCTTCTCTGAAGTACTGCTGCTGTGCCTGCATGTGCCCTGAAGGCACAGCCCCATGAGCCATCACTAAGTGCAGGGTGACACAACTGGACTTTGCAAGTTTGCAAGCCCAAACTAAAATTAGCACCCTCACCCCCCCCACACCCTGCCCCACGGCTCCTAAAAGGAGCCATGAAATCAGCTGTGACCTGAGACTGCTAGGGGAAGGATTTCCCTCAGCCACACCTTATGAGCAGTGCACATCATTCATGTTGGGAAACTGCAGCAAAAGATGATGCTGGATGGTAATTACACATCTTGCAAGCAGTAGAAAGTGCCTCGCACATCCAAGGTAAAACAGGCAGCTAGTTTTTGCAGGACACTTAACGAAACAATCACTGTTAAAGTGCTGCTCAATCCAAGCCCAGAGACCTTTGAAGGTTTAGACACTCCTACTCCACACCTTGGCACTTCTTCCTCATGTGATTTCCACCTGGAATCTGTCTTGCTCAGTCAGTGTCCCCCCTTCAGTGTCTGTTGTGCATAACACAAATACTTCTTAAAAAGGTGGTATTTAGACCTGAGAGGGGAAAACAAACCCAGGCTCAGGGGAAGGCCATTTGCCCCAAACTTATTTGAATCTCCTGAGAGACTTTCCTGATCAGAGCAGTTCCTCCACTTAAAGACAATGCTTTCTCTTGCTTTTCATGCCTCAAGAAGTGTCATCTAATGAACACTTCCATGCCTTTAGAAGTGGTCTGATGTATCACATAACAATTTTCTCTTGGTACAAGAGAAAGGATTAGAGAAGTTACTAAATCCTGATGCCCTTGGGGCACGTTGCTTCAGACAGTGAGAATCAGGCTTTATGCAATTCGTAGGAGAATCCTTTCCAAGTGAACAGCCCAAGCTGCTTTCTGCAGATCCTGGCCAGGGACAGAAGGTTTCATTGCTTCTGGTTCTCTACTAGGGTTTGTTTCCTGATGCTGCAGATGACAGAGGTGGTAACTTCTGTAATCTTCAACTGTACCAGGACATGTGATAACGTGGGGAACTGCAGCTGGCTTCCTAATAGCATCTCCCACTAGACCAGTGTGCTCATCCTCATAGAATCTCCTGGCCCTGAAACATTTAGTGCACCCTTCCAAGATGTGATTAGTGAGTTTAGGGGAAGGATGAGGACTGCTGAATTTGTGTTTTTCCTCTCAATTCCAGTGAAGGCAGTGGGCCAGACTGTGCAGCAAGCAGTGGAACAGGCTAAGGATGCTGGTCAGAAAGGTACATTCTTGTTTCTGTTTATTTCAATGATGTCACTTTAGTGAACTCCCAGATAGCTTCCTCAACCCTGCCTTGCCCCTTGTCCCACACTGGATGGAAAAGGTATTGCAGTGATGCTTCAGTTACCTTTGTTTTTCTGTTTTAAAAGCTCTTGATGAAGTCTACAAAGTTGCTGAAACTGGTGAAAAGGCTGTAAAAAACGTAGCAAATCAAGCAACTTCCTGGGGTAAAAGCTTTGGACAATGAAGATAATGTAACACCACTGAAACTTCTGTAAACAGATTTCTACTACTTGTACTCTCTTAAATAAAGAAAATGGTTCTACTCCACCTGTCTGGATGTGTTCCTTTAGGAATCCTTATGCATATTTTAAAAAAACCCACCATCACTGGTCTAGGCAGACTGGATTACATCACAGAACTGACAACTACAGCCTTGCTGTGCTAACAATGCAAACACAGGCCTTTCCTGTGGCTGAAGGGGTGCCTTGGAGTGGTGCAATGTCAAGGGCTCATTGTGGTAGCTCTCTGCTTTTGTCACTGAGTGCAAGTTGTGATTGTGTGTGTGCAAGTTAAGCTGAGCACCCAAACAGCTGTTACAAGACAAGGTGCTTCTGTGACTCAGCTTGTATTCCCAGTTTTATCTGTACAAGTGCAGTTCCATATTGCCCTGTGACTCAAGTATGTTGAAGGTCCTGGGGGTGTTATTTGACTGCTGACTGAATATGAGCCAGCAGTGTGGCCAGGAAGGCCAATGGCATCCTGGCTTGTATAAAAAATAGTGTGGCAAATAGGTCTGGGGAGGTGACTGTGCCCCTGGACTGGGCATTGGTGAGGCTGCACCTCATGTGCTGGGTCCAGTTCTGGGCTCCTCACCATAAGGACACTGAGGTCCTTAGTGTGTCTGGTGCAGGGGCTGGAGGCCAAATCATGAGGAGTGGCTGAGGGAACTGGGGGTGTTTAGCCTTGAGAAGGGGAGACCTTATCACTGCCTATAATGACCTGACAGCAGGTTGTAGAGAAGTGGGTGATGGTCTCTCCAGCCAAGTGACAGGTGATAGGATGAGTGGGAATGGGCTCAAGCTGTCCCAGGGCAGGATCAGGTCAGATGTTAGGAAAAAGTTCTTCACTGAAAGAGTTGTCAGGGCCTGGAACAGGCTGCCCAGGGAGGGGGTTGAGTCATCATCCCTGGGTGTGTTTTGAAAAAAAACCAAACAGGTAGATGAGGTACTTGGGGATATGGTTTAGCTTAGGATGGGAACAGTTGGACTCAAAGGTCTTTTCCAACCTAGTGATTCTGTGATGTGTTTTATTACTCTAGGTAGTAAGTGTATTTCAGTGCAGGTGCAAAAAATAAACCTGTGCTTAAATGTAACTTTAGTTACTGGCTGGCTCTGTGTCCAGTAACTTGGTGACTGTCTAGTGGCATGTAAGAGCAGTGACAATGTTGTTAGCTGGAAGACAAAACTTGTATGTACATGTTTATGTATAGTTAAGGAGGAGGGGGAGCATGTTGCAAGAAGCTTGGTTTGATACCAGTTAAAACCTCCCCAGGGTATTTAGTCATATAACTTGCATCCCAGAGTGACAGCTTTCTGGGATGGGATTAGGGAAAGGCTTGAGCTGCTTTACATCTGAGCTTCACATTAACTCAAAGCCACTGTGTGAAATTTTAGTTTTGCTCTCTCTAGTGCTGTTCCCAGGTCTTGAACTGTGTGATCACATTGGGTCTGAGCTCAGCCATGCTCAGCACCAGTGTAGGTTTAATGTACAAGACCATTTTGGAACAAGCTATCTATGATGAGTAGTCTGGCTTTACTGGTAGTTTGGTTCTTGTATTTAGCTGCAAGGGAAAGGGTAAATCAGGAGATGTGCTGCAAGTGAGATTCCCAGTATCAGTCTCCCCAAGAATCCCAGGGTCTTTAATAGAAAGTACCCAGAGTTCTACTTGCAGCAGCCTTTGGAGACCCTTGAGGCATGAATCAGCTTATCCAACGCTGACCCTGTTAACACCAGGTCAGCAACCATTGCAAACACTGAAAAATCAGGCAGCCTGAAGGGCTTGTCTCTGTGTCTGGTAAAGTTGTACCTGGGTGTAGGTCTACTGTTTTTCACCGTGTCCTGGGAAAAGGAGTGTTAATGGATGGGTGTGCAAGAATGAGATGCTAATGAATTGAAGAACTCAGCACAGCTCTTGGCTCTCTTTTTTTCCTTGAAACTGAGAAGGATGTTGAAGACAGCCCACTTAGCTGCCCATGCCAGCTTTCCATATGCTCCAACACTGAAAGGGTCCCACTTTTTGAGTCTGCACAGTCAAATAAGTGCTTTATGAGCTACAGAGGAAATGAGGGGGGAATAGAGGGAGAAGAACGAATTAGCAAAGCCTCTTCACTGCTACTGCACTCTGCTTTCAACAGTTTTGCTGCCAAATAATCCAACTCAGCTTTTAAGATACTTCTTCCTGTCAATAATACAACTCTATATTTATTTGTGAGCTTTTAGCATCTGAGTTTCAGTAGAAATAGGTTACAATTTGTCAGAGTTTAATTGCTACAGTTTTTGCTTCAGTATTATCTAATAAATGTTCACATAAAAACTGCACTGAGACGTTTGACCCAAGATACATATCCTGTGTTTAGAGAGATCCACACCTTGACCATAGGAATTCATTCATGCTCAAAGGATTCTCATCTTTTTAAAAAAATAAATGCCAGGGTGTGTGCATATATATATATATACACACTGCATTTAAGTGATTAGGAGTTCTTTTATGTCCCTAGATATCAGCATATATGATGGAGTAAGCCACTAGTTAAATGCATCACACAGGTTTATTGCTCAATGTTAACTACTATAGTTCTTCACACAAATTTGGGAGGACACAGTAAGGGCCTGAAACCATTTACCAAATAAATTTAAGTTCAAGAGACCAAGATCTGTATTAGTGAGCCCCATAGGATAACTCAGAGACAGCATCTTAGCTGTAGGCATGAAGAGAGTCAAGAAGTTGGATGTGAAGACTCACAGACTGACTGTAACTACAGAAAGCTACTGAATGAAATACAAACCAGTAATACACCAGCATAGTAGGTTTGGAAAGGTCAACTTTTTTTAATAACTGCTCTTCTTTTGAGGTTATGTCATGCAGTTACAAAGTAGTTAGAAAAAAGCATGAGTTTCTGGGAGGAACTAGTTGTCTTCTTAAAAAAACATTCATATTCATTACATAAATAACATCTGGCACTTTAAGGGGATTCCACTGGACAAAAGCCTTACACTTCTAAAACTGTGCTTGATCCAATGTTGTGTTGAGGTCCATTTTGTTGTACTCTTATGTTCAAAACTTTCAAGACCTTCTTATGGGAAAGGGGAGAAAAAAAAAGGCTGTGTGTGTTGTAACAGTGGATTAAGTTTATAGCAGCACTCAAGCTCCTCTGTAGTTTGGCCAATGATTTCTAGGTTCAGTTTCACTTTAGTTGTTCACTGAGGCAGTATCTAATGTTCAGAAAGCCTCTGAAAGGTAAAGACTTGAAAAAGCATTCCAAAAAAACTAAGTATGATTGCTTACCAACTTCAGACTACCCCTTATTAAAAAAAAAAAACCCACAACCTATAGTCAGAATAATTATGTAGATACTTGATTAAAAATGTAATTAGAGTTGCTTGATAGTTTCAGCTTATAAAAATATTCATCTGTCACCTCTACATACTCCATGGTGATAGTCAACCTAGCTTGAAAAGCAGTAAAAGGCAGTCCTACAACAGCAGCAGTTAAAGAAAAAACATTGCCTAAAGAGAATCAGGCCTGAAGCTTTACTACAAATAAAAATTAGACTCCTATCAAAGTTAATCCCTGCTGGAGGCCCATTCTTCCTCTGACAATGCCACAGCATTGATCATACAAGGCCTTACTGAAAGTGCCAAAGCCAAAATTACATCATTAAACAAAAGTGCATGAAGTAATAATGAGCGCAGTGCTCATTTAGTACAGTATCTGATCTGAAGTCTGAGAAGTGGCTCAGGTGGCAAGACCACTCTTTCATACATAAAATGTACCATTTTGTTTTGTAGGCAAAATACCCAGAATGGCCCCCACAAGTGCAGATGACTGTTATCTTCAGATACATAGTTGTATACAATTTCCTAATCCATGGATTTTTATTGTAAAAAAAATAGTTTGGACTGAAACTAATTGAGAATACAATCCACTATAATGTCAGAAGAAAAGAATTTTGTGGTTACATGTAAACTTGTGATAAGCTTTCTCAAGAAAAGGGAAGATACATTAACAGCAAGAGGGATGGGATACGTGAAGGAGCTGTTTATGTAAAGGTCAGGCCAGCCTCATTGTACACCTTGAAGACTTTCTCAATTGCATTGACGTAGGCAGCTGTTCTGAGGTCCAGGCCCAGGTTGTACTTCATGGCAGTACGCATGATTTGCTGAAACAGAAAAGGTTGTATGTGATTTCTGCAACTTTCTCCACAAAAGCTGCTCTGGAGTTTGCTTGGAGAATCCAAATTAGTGGAAGAGCTGTAAGACTGGTACCAGAGCTCTGATCCTTTGTAGATCAATTCTGAAACTTGTCCTTAAAACCATTCTAAATTCTCCTTCAAATTGAGACTGGAAAGGGTGGAAGGTCTCTCAGATTACTGCAGGGTCCCTTTTCAAGAGTTGGATCTATGTGTACCTCAGATACAGGAAGTGACAAGATGTCTCAAGAAGTATTTCCCCACTAGCTAAACATAGTGCACAAAGGGATTAATCTCAAACTGCTGATGGTAAAGCACTCTTAGGTATGTGTTCCAGATTAGTCAGGCACAAGGGGACAACTAAAAAGTTTCTAGTTATTACAGCCTCTACTTGAAAATACTTCTGGATTTCATCTATCATTTTCTGTTCTTTACTATAGACAGTGAAAGCTAACTCTCCTGGCACAGAGCAGAAATACCCTGTTACTCACAGTGACTTCCATTATCATGATCTGTGTATCTAGTCCTTCAATTGCAAGGAAATTCTGTAAAACCCACTAAGCTGTTGCACAGGCAGGTAAGCTTTTCCCTTGATTGACTGGTGCACTTACCCGAGCAGAACGCTCCATTGTGTAAGCCAGCCCAGAGTGGACAATGTCTTTCTCAGATGCACCCTGCAACAACACAGAATAAAATCAGGGTCTAAGCCAAAACACAAGCTGGACTAGTCCTGCATTAAGGACAATGACATGTTGGATTCCCATAATTACTCAAGCTTGCTCACTCATTTTCTTCTAATGACTGGTGTGAGAATCTACATCACCTTTTTTTGTGTTACTTGAAGAGCTAATTCAATTCTAAACCCTCAGATGTAAGCACTGAAGTCTTTTATATGCCTAGGTTCTAGGTGTATGATGCTAGCAATATTTATTGATGGTTTAACTACTGTTTTCAGTCTTCAGAACACACAGTAAATGTTAAAACATAAAGAGTTAATAACCCATAGAAGCTACTGGCAATTGTTTTGAAGACAGTCAAGTTTTAGGAAGGGCAGGGATCTCCAATTCATATACTCAACATTGTAATAGTCCTGAGCAACCCCCCAGAAGACCTCTGTTCCTACTGAAGTTTAAATACACAGAACATTAATTGAAAATAGCCTGAGTAGGGATGACTATCTGTAAAATGACCACTGTAAATTGACTAATAATTTGAGACCTGGCTTCACAAAATACATGTTTTCCCTCAAATACCATTTTGCGCTGGATGTAGAAATTACTGTGCCAGTTTGCATGGCTTGTGTTTAAGCAATCTCTGTAAAGGACAGCTCTCACCTATCGTGCTATTCATTCAGCTTAACATTTATGAAAATGCTAGCATCCCACTGGATCATACTAAAGTCTATCTCTATCATTTGACAGTGGCTCAGGTTTATATGCACTTCTACTGATTTATTACTGGGGAAGCACTGTTTGATGCTTTACACAACTCACTGGATTTCTGGATTCTGCTCCCCTTTGCCCATTTGCTCCATCTCCTGAGCTTCCATTTAAAAAACCCAAATTGACCAACTCTTTTAGCTTTCATCCCTTGGAAGAGTATTGCACATCTTAACTTGTCTGCTGTTAACCACCCCCATTCTTCATTCTACACGTCACCCTGCTGGCTTTGGTTGAATACATATTGTTGGCTTTCACTCCTTCCAGTGGACAATCTATCCTTACCCACCCATTTTCACAACACTCAGTCTATAGGTTACTGTCTTCGCCCCAGCGTTTGGGTCAGTAGGGCCTAGGTTAGCTCATTGTTCCATGTATGAGATAATTCTGTATCTTTAATTATTCTTGTGATCTTGCTCTGAACTTCTAAACATCTACAATGTTTTCAGACACAGAGACCTAACCTACATGCAGCACTCAAAGTAAACACACTTTGGACTTGTATTGTAGCACCATTAGTCAGTCATCTTTTCCCTTCAGAATAACTTCTGATGTTGGATTTACTTTATCATTTCTATGGGTTTCTAAGCTTGTGTTCTGTCATTACCTCCAGATCTTTCATTTGAATGGAAACAATCTCACTAGCCATCATTTTATACAAAAAATTCCCCACCATACATTGCTACATATTAGGTAATGAATTTTAATGAATTTAATGACACATTCTGACCATTGATTTAGTCTTAGAGCAGCATTGAATAATTTTTCATCCAGATCTTGTCTAGATATTATCCTGAAGTTACAGAAAGACTCTGTGTTATGGCATCTTACTGAAAGTTGTTTGGATATTTAGGTAAACTGTATCAACAAGATCTTCAAAACAAGTTCTGGTAATGCTTGAGGCAGTATTTCCCACTATAAAATGTCCATAGACTTTGATATCTAGGGTTCAAAGAAATTATGGAATCTATGCACTTAGCAGGTTAGCCAGCAGAAATACCAAGTGTTTAATAGGGAACAAAAGTATTAAGGTACAACCACAGGGGTTTAAGTTCTCCTTACCAGCCTGCAAAAAGAATCATTCCCTGCCCTCTACCAGGTAAAAACCCCTCACATGGGTTGTCTAAACAATAGACACAGTCTGTTGCTCTGAAAAACTCCAATACAGGAACAGCAACATGAAATATAGCACTAGTTACAAATATAAAAGGCATCTGTGCTAAAACTGTAGCTTTTTAACAATATCAAAGGTATTTTGTAAGGGCTTAAGTATAAGAAATTAAAAATAACTTCTAGTATTCCTAAGCAGTTCAGATCATTTGCTTGCTTTCTTTGTTTGGCCATCAGGCTAACTATGACTAATGCCTTGCTTGGGGTGAAAATTTCTTAGCTACAGTGGTAAAATTTAGATTGCAGTTGTTATACTAGAATACAGTTAAGAGCAACAGTAAAAAAAGCCACCAAATAATGGGAGCCCCAACTTCCCCTAACAAACAACTAAGCAAAACCAACCCCAACAAAACCAAACCTCAACAGCAACTACTTACTGATATCCTATCTTGAAATTCTGCTGTAGGCACCACTGGAATAGTTCCACCATGTTTCCCAAATTTTCTTTCCAAGCTTTCCTGGACAGACACTTGAAAGAAAAGAGCAGAGGCAAGGTAAACTGCCAAGGAAAGGAATGTGCTCCCCAACAAGGGAACTAACCCCAGGATTTTCAGCATGCAGTGGCATAAGATGCAGACTGCAGGGATCAGGGGCAAAGGGAGTCATCTTCTTTTTGTTTTCTAATAGAAGGGAAAGATGTTGATTTTTGCACTTGGGTCGGAAGAATCCCAGACATAGATACAGACTGGGAGAAGAGCTTCTTGAGAGCAGCCCTGCTGAGAAGGACTTGGGGATTGTGGTGGATGAGAAACTTAACATGAGCCAGCAGTGTGCTCTTGCAGCTCGCAAGGCCAATGGGATCTGGGGCTCCACTAGAAAAGGGGTGGCAGCAGGGACAGGGAGGGGATTGTCCCTTTTTACTCTGCCCTCCTGAGGCCCCATCTGGAGTCCTGTGTCCAGAGCTGGGGCCCCCAATACAAAAAAGATGTGGAACTGTTGGAGAGGGTTCAGAGGAGCCACAAGGATGATTAGAGGGCTGGAGCACCTGCCCTACAGAGAGGCTGAGGGAGCTGGGCTGGTTCAGCCTGGAGAAGAGAAGGCTGCGGGGGGACCTCATTGCAGCCTGCCAGTCCCTGAAGGGAGCTTATAAGCAGGAGGGGATTCAACTTTTTAAAAGAGCAGACAATGGCAGGACAAGGGGGAATGGATTAAAGCTAAAGGAAGGAAGGTTTAGATTAGATATTAGGGGGAAGTTTTTTACAGAGAGAGTGGTGAGGGGCTGGAACAGGCTGCCCAGAGAAGCAGTGGATGCCCCGTCCCTGGCAGTGTTCAAGGCCAGGTTGGATGGGGCTCTGGGCAACCTTGTGTAGATCCAGGCCTGAGGTTGGTGGCCCTGCCTGTGGCAGGGGGGTTGGAGCTCTATGATCCTTGGGGTCCCTCCCAACCCAGACCATTCTATGATTCTATGATTCAGTTCTTATAAGTGATGTCACCAGTGCTAGTAGCATTACTGCCATACTACAGTCACATGGCAAACTGATCAGATTTACTGATCCCACCTGGCTAACCTCATAAAGCTGATAGAGAAATCTGGGTTAACTTTCCAAACTTGATAGATAGCATTAGACAAAGTATTTCTTGATATTAAAGCAATCATTTATCTCCTATTGCACTTTGCTAAGAAAAAAGCCCATGTGGAATTTTAGTTTTTTCCTCACAATGGGAGAAGTGCTTTGGTATTTTGAATAGATACTTATTTAACCTAATTCCTGAAATTTAATTAGTAGGGTGTCTTAAACAACATCACAGAGTTTCAGATGACACGATATTGAAGTTAAGAAAGGGATTTAAATTAGAATTGCCATAATTGTCAACCACTTTAGAAACACCCCAAAAGGTACCATTTATGAGAAAAAGTATTATTAAAAAACATTCAGGTTCTATATTTTGTTAATGCCAGATGTTTTCTACAGAATATTGTTTAAAACAGAGCGATATCCTGCAGTTCTCCATTAAGCTTCCTCTCTCCATGCAATCTGTATTCTGGCCCAGAAAATAGGAAATACAGAATGACTCAAGTGCTCTAGAGGAGCACTTGGAGCTCTAGGCCATAAGCAGATTTTTAAAGAGCAATGTTACCTGCTCAAACTTTCACTACTTGTCAAACACCAAGTATACAGCTGAAAGACATTTTAAGAAGTAAAGAGTATTTCCTCTAAGTGGCTCGAGTTCAGTATTTTCACTAAATGGAGGAAAGTGTCTATGAATTAAGTTAAATGCATTTATATTTTTTTTTCAGTTTATCTTATCAGAGTTCTGAGCCAGTAAACCTGTGAAATCTTTCCTGCTCTTCAGTATGAAGAAATAATAGACTTGTGGGAAACTAAGGTGAATTTAAAAGTTCTCTATTAAGGAAGGTTTAGATTAGATATTAGAGGGAAGTTTTTTTACAGAAGGAGTAGTGTTGGGCTGGAACAGGCTGCCCAGAGAAGTAGTGGATGCCCTGTCCCTGGAAGTGTTCAAGGCCAGGTTGGATGGGGCCCTGGGCAACCTTGTGTAGCTCCAGGCCTGAGGTTGGTGGTCCTGCCTGTGGCAGGGGGGTTGGAGCTCTATGATCCTTGGGGTCCTTTCCAACCCAGACCATTCTATGATTCTATTCATGTCTCCCACATCTGGTGTTTGCTAGTTGAATCTATTAATGAAACAGCAAGCGGAAGCAGCACAGAGCACTTACTGAGCAAGTGGTAGTTTGAATCCCTTTCGTATTTAAAAGTCAAGCGGCCATAGCTGACGTGGTTCAAGTTTTTCAGCCACTCAAAGTAGGATACTGTCACCCCACCAGCATTCAGGTAAAGATCCTGCAAAGAAAGAGCAAATGTTTGGAATTGTGACCATATGACTGACAGCTTTATTGTATTAAGCAAGCAGAAGTATTATGTACAAACAATTAAACTACAGTATAGAAGACCTAGTTATTCTTGCATGACAGCATTTATCCCCTTCTGCAGTCCAGGGATTGCTTCTACTGGTTTAAAAAAGGATTTGACTTTAGACATGTGAAGTTCAGGTGTGTTTGACTATTTTAGCATATGTTTTTCATCAAGAAAATTAGGGCTTTCTTGAGCTCAGTGAGAAAAGGCTTAAGACCAACCATTCCTTCTAGCCATGTCACTTGATCAGGACACCCTTTCTCTGGGAATAGGTTATTCTTTAGGTCTTATTCTTTCAAATTATCACTGTAGGCAAGATTTACTCTGTATCATAGACTGTATAGAGTTCTGTCAGAGTATCACACAGAGATACCGCGTTTACAATCAAATTGGCATGTGTGTTTAGCAGACTATTTAGTTGAGCAGATGTCAGCTAATACTCCAGAATTAAAAGTTACAGATTTAGGAACTGTGGTTTGTTCTCTCTTTCAAATATGCAGTCTTCATGTAATAGCTATCTTTGGTGATTTACAGTTGCAGTGAGATTGGTAGTAATTACTTAGATAACACTGACACTCTGCCTTGGTCAGGCCCCACCTGGAGTATTGTGTCCAGTTCTGGGCTCCCTGGTACAAAAAAATCAGGGATCTCCTGGAGAAAGTCCAGTGGAGGGCAACAAAGATGATTAGAGGACTGGAGCATCTCCCTTACAAGGGCAGACTGAAAGAACTGGGGCTGTTCAGTCTTGAGAAAAGAAGGTTAAGAGGAGATCTTATTAGTGTTTATAAATATCTGAAGTGTGGGACACAGGGGGAAAGAGCCAGCCTCTTTTAATGGTCTGTGGAGACAGGACAAGGGGCAATGGCCTCAAGTTGGAGCACAGGAAGGTCCGCACCAATATGGGGAAAAGAACTTCTTCACAGTGAGGGTGACAGAGCCCTGGGACAGGCTGCCCAGGGGGGTGTGGAGTCTCCTTCTCTGGAGATAGTAAAGACCTGTCTGGATGCCTCCCTGTGCGACCTGTCCCAGGGGACCTACTTTGGCAGGGGGTTGGACTCTGTGATCTCTGGAGGTCCCTTCCAACCCCTACAATTCGGTGATTCTGTAACACTCATTTCCTAGACAGCAGTTGTTAAAAACCACTCTTAAGAGAATGAACAGCTATTAATAAAAACCTTCAATAAGTGATGTCTTGCTACAATTCACAGAAATATTACCCTTGTAGTGAAAAATCAAAGGTCATAATAGAATCTTACAGGTATAACCATGATATTCCGCTCCAAGAAGATTTTGTCGGCTTCAGGAGTTGTAGGCCCATTAGCACCTTCAGCAATAATCTGAAAGGAATCACATCAGAGTAACTGAGAGGTATATGTTTGTTTCCATCCATGATAATTGTTGAGTATTAGTATTTAAACAGGCCTCCTATTTTTCATTTGCATTTGAACTCTCCAACTTACTTTTGCTTTAACCTTGTGAGCGTTGGCCTTAGTCAACTGTTTCTCGCTGGCCGCAGGGATGAGAATGTCACAGTCTGTTTCCAGAATACTGCCCTCAAGTGTCTGTGCTTTAGGGAAGCCCATAATTGTCCCGTGTTGCTGTTTGAAGGAAATAAAGACAGGGTGTTTTTAGTGTGTGTACTTGTATGACTCTTTTCCCTTCTTCTAACTTTCAAAAGACAAAGGAGAAGCAACAGTACTATAGAAACAGCACGTACAATAATTTGTATCCTTACTTAGATTAGGCATAAAAAGCAAACTACAAAGCTTGGAGAACAATCAAAATTCCTATGATTTAGGCATCACTGCTTTCTGGCCAAAGACACTGATAACCCTCTGGAGTATTTAATAACAAGTCCCCCTCAACTCTTAAAATACATAGCAAGTGTGATAGTTCTCAAACACCTGAAATGACCCACCAGTCTGCTACACAGAGCATAAGTTGCATCGCGTAAGATTTAAAAGAACCATTTTAAAATTCAGTACTACAATGACAGCCTTTGTTTAGTGACAGAATCTTTTCATTCTTTTGAGAAAGTGGGTGATAGGTATTTTTAATATAATTAAAACCCTCCCTATGTAAAAGAAGACTTACCAAGTAAATCCCTTAAACTCTACATAGAAGTTTTTTAGTGCCTGTGAACTGTTCCCTCGACTGCTTCACTTGAAGCAGAAATAAAAAGACCACATCCAGTTTTCATTATAAGCTACATATTCAAGTCACACTGCCAAAGAGGCTTTCAATTTTTCAGAAGCATCCAATAGGTAAGAAGCAGCAGAAGAGCACTTCAAAGTCATAAATGGCCATGCATTTGTGATTCTCACACAAGAATCCTTCAGGAGCTTCCTTGCCCCGGCTCCTCGAGACATCCTTCCTAGTTTAGTCATAAGAAATAATTATGAACTTGAATTCTGAAACAAAAAAATAGCCTGCACACATGCAAGCCATTGCCATTTTTTCAGAGTGTCAGGCCAAAGGGTAAAAAAAGTACCACCTGCATTCCTACTGGGGACAAGGAAAAAGCCAGTTAATCCATTTTGTAAGTACTAATTGCAGTATGATTTAAGTATCACAAATTAACACCAGTCTACAGTAATCCTACAGGCTTGCAAAGCTAACAAAAACGAAGCTATTTCTGCTCAGATAAGTTTCATACCAATTTGTAATCTTCTAGTTCCTTTGGGTCAATCCCATCTGGATTCCAGATAGAGCCATTAAACTCTCCAACAGCAACGCACTTTGCTCCAAAACGATGCAAGTATCTCATAGAATGCAAACCCACATTACCAAATCCCTGAATGGAGAAAGAGAAAGGAAGAAGTAGTTAATCCTTCAACTAAAATGATAATTACTGATAAGGCTTACATAGCTTTGAATAGCTTTAAATAGTTCTTAATCTATGGACATGTCTTGGCACTAGATGATGTGTACAGGAAAGATGGAAAAAAAATCTACTTGCATTCTGGTCTGAAGATCGTTGAAGAAATTCTGCATTGTAGCCAGCAATGTGCAGTTGTGCTAAGCTTTTAATAGTGGAAATAGAGAAGGAAAGCATTAATGCTGCCATGAAAGTGTCAAAACCATGACATTTATCAACATGGGAACATTATGTGTATGTATTTTATAACTACCACTGTCTTAGAGGGATTCATAGATTTTTTGTATGACCATTTGAAGACTTTGACTAACCCTTGCAGATCAGGAATATTTTAATGTAATTTGGGTATGGAAGGCTTAAAAGTGTAGAACCATTCTAGAATGCAAAGCATTAAACAAGAATACAATTCTTCACATTAAACATACAAACTAGTAGGAAGCTATGTAACTTCTAGGACGTTTCTGAAATGGTTCTGTACAAAACAGAAGTTAAATTTAGGCAATCTTGCATTTACTTAGCATGTTTTACATCCCTACATGTGTAGAAAACCTAATTCCAGGCCATTGTTCAACAATAAGGAAGTAGCAGACTAAATTCACATGATCCATGTCAAAAGTTTTTAGTAAAATTCTATGTCAGAAAAAAACCCTGAATATTAAATTTCTGGATAACATAGCTCTGATTACATTTAGGAATGTGTTGGTAAAGACTTCAGTAAAACAGTTTGTTATGCACTGGGTTTCTTTGCAATGCTGTATCCTCATTTTCCTAAAGGAACCTTCAGCTATCCTTTTGGCCATGTTTTCTAAGTTATGCTTAAATGCTTTTTGGTTAGCCCTTTGTCAGGCATGAAAATGCCAAAGTGCAGGGAGAGGAGTGTGCTGCTGGGTCCATGCAGGGCAGAGTTTGTTTCAACCCACTGGTTAACTAGAGGGCAACTTGGAGGTTACATTACCCTGCTATTTGTAACAACCAGTGTGCTCATACTAGAAACAATGAAACAGAGCAATCTCGCGAATCCTTCATTTACTGTTCAAAGCTGAACAGAACAACTTAGTTCTTCAAAATTTTAAGAACAACAGGTATTACTGAATCCAAAACCTGCAACTGCATAAATCCTGAAGTCTCACAAACCCTAAAAACATGCATTCAACCCTATAAATTTAGGATAAGGGATTGGTTTCTACTTTTCCAACTACTCACTCCACAGCCGAAGAACATAGCCCCCAATTCCTTCCCTCCCTAAATTTTTTGGTTACAAAACAGTGCAACAAATTTTGTGTAGGCAGAAACAATGCTACAGCTTGCTGAAAAATATGTATTGCCTTTAAAAAAACGCTGTGTATTGCCTTGAAGAACTCCTGTAATAGTATTTCACTTTGTTCCTTGCAGTTTATGTTTACAGAGACTTTGCAGATTCAGCTTTGTGTCTGCAAAGTGCAATCAAAAGTTCAGCTACTAAAAAATAGTAAAAAAATAAAGGGCACCTGTGTTGCTTGAAAAGTGTTTCTAAGGTTTGAGAGTAAAGGTTAACTTGGAAGTCATAAAATCCTAACAGGATTTATTGCTGCAGGCCTTTTTAAAAGCAGCAGCTCTATTGGAAGCTTGTTTACTGCTATTTCCCTGCAGTCAAAAGAATAAACTTACCTGAACAGCAAATGTTTTGTCCCCAAATCCAGGAGTCATGCCTAATATGCTCATATATGATGCTTCATTGATGAAATTTTCAATCCCATGGAAGAGACCACGACCAGTTGCAGATATGCGCCCGTGGATCCCCCCCTGGCTGATGGGTTTACCAGTTACACACGCATGTGCATTAATGTCCTGTAAAACAGTGAAGGGCTCATGAGCTATGGAGTCATCAAAGAACAGCTAGAACACGTTTTGCACACTTCAAAGATAAGGGGGAAACAGCAACTATCAGAGGCAGAACATGATATATTTTATATACATTTAGCTTGTAGAGACTATTTCCTTTCTAAGTTGGTTGTGAAGAGCTGCTCAGAAGTGCTCCAGTAGATGATGGAAAAGTTGTGTGATATTGAATATGCTCTGCAATGTCTTTGTGACGTTGAAGTTTGCCTGTTGGCAAAGAGCAGCCCTTTGACAAATCAGAAAGCTTTGAGGGGTGTGTTTCACAAAATTAGCTCCTATTACAACCATAACTTCCATCATTATTCCTGACACTAATCTTTTGAAGGGCTCAAGGATATTCTTGGACTAAAGGTGTGTAATCATCTTTACAGAGTGTTTAGTGTTCCTTTATACCAAATTCAGTTTTTTAGAAGCACTAATACTGGCCTAACACCTTCCTGATGTCAGAACACAGTGATGTTTGATCTCAGAGAATAATCTACAATAGGAAAATCATATGGGAAAAGTTAGGTAAAGTGTTTACTACTTTCATTCAGAAAAGAAATGCATACACTCAAGTCTCTATCATTAATTAGGTGGTAATAAAATTAAATTTTCCATATGTTAGCTAGCCTAGATAAAATATTTTAAAACAAAGGATTGGGGTTTTTTTTCCAAGTTGAAATTAATAATTTGAAAGAATTTATTCTGAACTAGACTCTTCTATCAGTACTGGTTCCCATGCTCTCCACACTATGGGAGCCCAGTCACACAGTGGCTTGGCACCCAGCATAAGTGTAAGAGTAAGAATGAAAGGGAATCCACTGAAATGAGTTGCCAGCAGCCAGATGAATTTCTATTCCACTAGCCACATATTCGCTGGGAGGCTCCCTCCTCTCCATCACTTGTGCCAAACACATTTGCATTCCTGTGGCATGACTGCAAGATGCTTGGGGAGAGGAAGGAAAGCAGCAGACAAAAGCAGACAGGGGCAGAATGGCAGGAGACAATTAGAGACATAATGGAAATGGAACTATTTATTATTTGAAAACGACAGTGAGTTAACCATATAAAGTCAAAGACAACCCCTCTTTAAAAACAGTAAAAGTAGTTTGGCACAACATTCCTAATTCAGTTTCCCAAAATATCCCTGCATTGCTGTCATTAAGCTGTACGCTCCCTCTGGTGGCATACCCACCATAAACAAGATCTGTGGTGGTTTGCTGGGAACAACTTGCCCTGGCATGTGATGTATTTTTAGGTTTTGATTGTGTTTCAGACTGAAGCTACATTTTAGCCTTCATGCATTCACAAAGGTGGAAGTATGTTTTACAGATACTTGAAAAAATACAGGCTCTCACCATACACAGAATGTATTTAAGTCCCTCCATGTGCCCCAATAGTCAGTTGGATGTGTCAGGAAAGCACCAAAGAACGGAAAGGATTAATTTAATCAAAAACCTTAGCCATATATAATTCAGTAATCCAGCAACTTAGGATGGATTTTCTGGAACAGTTAACATGCTAGTTATTAAAGATTTGCATGGTTTGGCAAGAAAACAGAGCATGAGGTGAGGGCAGGGCCAGATCTTCTTGAAGTCACATATACAAATCAGTGTTGATGTCAAAGTCCTAAAAAAGTTGGTGTTAAGTCAATCAAAAAAATGTTTAACATCTCTTGGGCCAGAAAGAAAAAAACAAGGCTTTTAATGAGAAGCTTGTAAAATGGCTTATGGCTAGTATTAACAATTTCTGTATTGGTACTAATAGTATATGAACTTTGCTGGTCAAGTTCAGACACTTAACTTTTTTGTGACTTCTTAACCCCTTTCCACACTGCAATAATATCTTCCTTGCCCCTCCAGCTTGCTGGCTCTTTGTGTTAGGTTTTGAGCAGACTTCCCTGTTATTTGACTTTTCCTTTCCACTTCAAGCTCCCTGAACATGTTTGTATGCAACCATACTGACTCATCAGGTGTGTAGACAGATCCCTCTCACTGAATAGTTACCTTCCCACTCAACTGAATGTAGTCCCTCATACAGCTTCCATCTGTTTTCTCAAGTATGGTTCCATTTTTGTTCAATGGCCACTTTCTGCTCTCAGTTCCCACCCTGCTTCCTCTGTGGCCACTTCTACATATTTGGCAGTTCCTTAATCATCTTTGTTTTTGTTCTTGGTGTCTCAACTATACAGTTAGGTGAAACATCTTCCTATACAAACTGGTTTTGATAGATTATTCCACTTTTTACAGCCTTGCCAAAGTTCCCACCTTCCTTCTTTACACATGGATCATTCTCTGCAATAGCTTATAAGCCCCAAATCTGCAATCTTTCTCTCTTCTGTGTAAAAAACAGGCCATCAGACAAAACAATGTAAATTGATCTAATCTTTCCTTATTTGAATACTTAGGTACATTTTTCTGAAAAGTGAATTAAGTCCTCAGTTATTTTTACTCAGGAATAAGATACTGCCATGCAGAGAGAGCCTAGGAATACAAGAAGGTGGTATAGCATGATTCAAACTGTACTTTTATTCTCAGGAGTTGTTGGTTTTGTTTGTCACTGATGTTTGTGTATAGGTAGGACTACACAACCAGCTGAGATGACAAAGTGAAATAATAAGAAATTCAGCCATCTAAGAATCTTCTTCTCTATCAATGTTCAGTTTCCCACCTATTAAAAACTATTGTGAACTATGAACAAATACAGCAAATCTTAAAGCAGGTTGTATGCTGTGAGCCTTCTGTGTCAGTTGCAGCATAGCAATGTTGTATCACAGTGAAAAATGCTTGGAGGTGGTAGTTTTCTTAAGCACTGGAAGATGGCAGGGGGAGTTTTAAGTTATTGCCACTCTGCATGTGGAAGTCTTTTTGAAGTAACAATTTTGGCTTTTTATCAGGTGAAGAGTTTTATTTACAATATGTCTACTTATATATGTGAATAACAAAAAGTAATGCTTTACACTGGTATGCCTATCTAACAAGCTAGTCTGTAAAACTGATTTAACTAATTAGCATGCCACAGCCTATTCCTTGAGCATTCCCTTTCCTTCCCCCACAAAATACCTTAGACTGTATTTCAGATCTAAAACAACCTGTGCCATCCCCTTTTCCTATTGTTAAAGGCATCAGACAGCACAAGTACTCTGCCAAGAGACTGACTCACAAAATCCATGCATGTCTTGAACAGATGTGCTAGAGAAATGTGTGCTGGGGTGGCTGCAATGACTTACTAATGGAGGTGCACACCCAGTTCTATTTCTGAGGTACTGTTGCATGGGACTGCAGAAAGATAAGTCTCTTCAATTCAAAAGGAACTCAGATAGGGAAACACACAATAGCTTAGCATATTAACACACTAATATGAAGCTATCATAACTCCTTAGCAAAGTATAACTTGTGAGAGTAGCAGACACAACATGTGAAAGAAATGTTATAAAGGCTGGGTTGAGTAGAGCCTTCAATAATTAGTCATCCACAACATGTTTTTCTTTAGCTCAAATTGTCAAAAGTATACAGCAAAAGCATTTGGTCAACAGTCAAAACAGGTAAAAATAATACAGTAAGCAACAGAAAGACAAAGGTCAAATTAAGGGCTAAAATAAAAGCCTAATTTTTCAAAACCTAAACTTAATTTTTTATTGTCTTCTGGGCAACAAATTGTATCACTCTCCTTTTGCATTAGATTTTGGAGAATTTGCTGAAATCTACACTGATTACTCGTTATTTTTAGGGGACTATGGACAACTTTAATACTTTTCTAGCTTATACCAATAGTGCAGACTTAATTTACTTGTCTCTTGAGTGCACAAACCCAGAGCATTTATTTAATAACATTGGTAAATTCAGCTGTCTGAAATGGCAAAATTTCAGTATTTTAAGACTACCAACTACGCTGACCTAATTGTTTAGCAACTTAAAATTAGTAATTATACTACTAATGAAAACCAGTAGAAATAGAAAGCAATTCTAGATTAAGTAGGAGTTTATTTTCTTGCTGAACAGTTGCAGTCAGTATTACATCAGATAAACTTAATTCAAACCAAATATAAAAAACATTAACCCTAAAGTTATTTTTCCTTAACTGTACCCTAAAAACTTCATACCATGTAAGTTCTTAGAGTTTGCAAGGATATATTTAGATCCACATAATTAAATAAAATTATATGATTAAGCAGCAGGGTAATAAATTCCTAGAGAAGACGACCAAGAAAGCTATTCTGCTTTAAAGCCTCCGTTCACAACTTACATAGTGTCCTATGGTACTGGCATAGGTGTCAGCAATCCAGGACATCTCCCTCTCCCCTGTGCTCATATCAGGAGCAGGCACATCAACACCAGGTCCTGTTGGCAACAGTGGAAAACGCTCTTCAGAATCAAACATGAACACATCTTCAACCATTATTCCCTTGCGCACTGTGCGGGGCTTGGCAGAGGACTGTTTTCCTCTTTAATCTTCAGTTTATTATGCAAGGAACAGATTCTTCCAGATTCAGTTCAGTTTTAGGTGCTGTATCACTGATTTTTCCAATGCTGTCAAAACCCTCCAACCTTTCACACAAGCCACTTAGTAAAATGAAGGTCAATTTGACAGTAAAGAGAACAAGATAATGCAATAAAGCATTTTCCTATGTTTTTAGTGATCATTGCTGTAACAACAGGAGGGGCACTATGTAGGTATGGTTTCTATATACCATTATGTTAATTGGCTTTAATTTTTTGCATTAGATTTTCCTTTTTGTTCCTGGGTAAATCTAAAAACTCATGATAGGCTGTTCCTAGCCATTGCACTGTAGCACCTGCATTTGATTTTACCCCTCACTTCAAAAAAGAGACATTATATCCTTCCTGATGAAATAAACCTGTTGAAGAGCTTTCATGCATCTGTTACAATAAAAGCAAATTCTGTTGTTTCTAGCTGACTAAAAATAGCCCAACCTATTTAAGATCAGAGGGACTTGCTCAGCAAGATTTTAAACACAACTCTGTGTCTACCTTTTTTTTAAGTATTTTAAAAAGTTTTGTGAAGGTTGTATAGCACTAACCACAGAGCCAACAAGGAAAAGAAATTTAATCAAACTATTCTAGTTGTCATTGAACTAACAATAACAATAGCTAGCATAGTGTATATGCCACATAACTTTAATAGGTGTGTTTACACAGAACTTTAATTTAGATGAGAAACACTCTGTCTGAAGAGGAAGAAAATTCAGATAAATGGATACGTGTTCCTAGGGCAAGTTAGACATCAGGACATGTAACAGGCTTTTAACTAGTTACATGGCTCACTATTCACTGGAATAAGAACAGCCTCCAGGTAAACATCCTCCATTTAATTACAAGTCAGGGTAGTGACATTCAGCTTTCTCCAGCAGAGACTTCCTCCAGACAATTCAGGGTTGTGAGTCTGAATGAAACACCTATTAACATTACAAATGCTGAGGTTCTGTTACAACAGGCACCTATGCTTCTTGCCTATGTTTCTCTGGCTTCCCCTGGTTGCCTTGGGTGAAGCCAATCAACTTTCTCTGGGGTGGATCTTCTATTTCCTTCCTCTGTTTCCTCAGATATCTGCCAAAAGCCTCAACTGAAACTACAGGAAACAGTAACAGTGAAGAGCTTGATATCAGAGATCAAAATTGCAATAAACTTGGTCACAATTTTACAATCCACCTCTAAGAGAAATACGATTCATTCTGGATCCTGTGAGCTCAGCTTTTGTGGTTTTTCATAGAACAGAAAAAAGTTGAAAGACAGCTCCCTTTAAAATGCAATAAGATGGAATGACTCAATTCTTTCTGGCTCTTTGCTAAAAGGTTTATACTCAAATTATTTACAGATCTCATAACCAGGGTTATTTAAGGATATCTCATCGTGGACACTGCCAATGCACTATAAATTAGATTCCTAAATTTTAATAGTAAAATTGCACAACATACCTATAAAGCCCTTTTTTGCCAGCTCCATGGTAAACCGTCTTGTGATCTTTTCCAACTCATTGTCCTATAAACAGAGTGCAATAAATATCACAAGAAATCATTAGTGTTCATGAATATTTGCTAGAAGTTATGCCCATACATAAAGACACCCTGGATGATTAATGTATTTATTTAATTTATACACCACTCCCTCACAGACCCTTGGTATTCAGGCAGCACAAGGAAACATTTGACTTTCTTTCTGTACATTCTGATCCACAAGAAGTCAGGAGTGTGGCACAGGAAGAACCACCTGTGCTTGTAGCAGAGATTTCCAGCAAACAAATCTGATATCCTCTATAAGAGATTTATAACCAGGGACAGCAAGAGCCGCCTGCCAGTTGTATAACCAACACCACAGAATGACTTCACACAAATCCTCCCAGGAGTTTCCAGCTTAGAATATCTGTTATGTATTCTAGTATTCCTTTCTGTACAAGTTATTTTAATTAGGGCAAAAAGGCAAGCCTACAGGAAGCTTTTTATAAGCCAAGTTAGTTATTATTCACACTGGAACACTGCATAGAAAGATTTAATGGAGCATAAAACTATTTGTCAAAATAAAACTTTTTTCTAAGACTAATTTAAGCCTTTATTAACAGTATCAAATTTTTAAAAATCAGGTTCCAAATTACTTGTATTCTTCTGACTTGAAGAAAAAAATAGTAAACACAGCTTTTAAAAAATCTTTTCCTACCTATTGCATGCATGAGCTAAATACAGCCTTAAAAGAAGTGGCAGGAAGTTTTAAGTGGTCAATAATGCCCTTAGAAGAGCTTATTTAATTGGCTGGCTTCAATACTGCAGGTAACCAAATTTTTATCTATGATTAAGCTTACTGTGTAGTTCTTGGGATTGATCTTGACACCAGCCTTTGCCCCACCAAATGGCACATCTACAAGAATGCAAAGGAAAATCATTTTACTTTTTCACAATAAAGGCAGAATGCATCAGTAGTTATGTGTGAGGAATTATATCTATGATTTTAGCAGTGAATTTGGTCTTGCCACACTTAGGGCTCTATAAGCATAAGCTATGATCTCATCTAGGGACTCCTATAATTGCAAGTCTTTCAAAGGCAGCTTGAAAAAGGTAATTGAAACTCAAGTTCATGATTTAAATTTTCTATCCTTCAAGCTTTTGTACTTGACACTTGTAGAAACAATAAGTTATGTTATACTTTACTGGTTTAGCTCAATTTTACTTTGCAAGTCCTAAGTGAAGTGTCTCTATAGACATTAATAAGTATTTTGTTTACTTACATACAATGCATGATTCTCTAACCATTCTATGATTCCATGAATGTGCAGATTCTCCCCAAACTCCCATATAATTTTGCAGTCATGTATGGATTATGCTTTATGACCCATAAAGGAATTTTATCGTTCTCTCTCCACAACAACCCTTCCTGAATCCTGTACAACCTGTCTGCTCCCCCTAAATTAGCCCCCTCCTAATCCAAGTTGGTCATACTTTGATTTGAGTTCAAGAATAACACTTTTACAGGAGGAGGTAACTAGGCAAATTTGGGCTTGTCCAATGAAAATGTAATTTTATTCAAGTAGCTACAGTAACAGCAGAAGAAAGATGTACTATTATGTTGTTCACAATGTATTTTTCCCATCTTGCTACAGATTTTAGTTGGAGACTAATGTCTAAAACTTAATTCTTTAGTTGTTTTTCTGTAAATTACATCAGTACTGATTGAAATTAAAGATCATATCCTTGCTTGAAAAATTATCACTTACCAACCACAGCACATTTGTACGTCATTAGAGATGCTAAGGCTTTCACTTCATCCACACTAACATCCAAACTGTAACGAATACCTGCAAAAGACACATGGAAAAAAAAGGAATTCACTGAACAACTTCACATGTTATTTATAAATTGGGAATGTTAATTGTAGACAAGCCACCTAAAACATGCAGTTCTGTAATTCATCGATTTATTTGCTTCAAGGCTAAAAGAACAATTCCCCATTCTTCTACTTGGATATCTATCTTAGCAGAAGTTCAAGACTTTAGCAATTTTTTATTAAGAATTTTGACAGGAGGACTCAACCTTGGGACAATACTGAATATGCCTTGGGAGGAAGGTGAGCGAAGCTGATAGGTGACTTAGCAGTAAAGTTTTCAAAAGGCTGATAAAGGAAGCTCATCAGTATCCTGTAAGATCTTTAGCTCTGAACTTCATTCACTGTGTATACAAGATGAAGTTTGTTCCTGAATGTAACTTATCAATACGGATTACAATCAAGGTCTCTTTGCTAGAGTAATGCAAGTTCCTCTGATGAGCCTTGTAATTCATCAGCTATGTTCCAACAAAACCATGTAGCTTCAGAGCTCTGGCTGCTAGGCACAGCAATATAAGAGAGCAGCAAGCTGCTCCACTAATTCAAATTTGTTCAAAACATTGTAAGGAAATAACTCTACCCTAGCAAGCTTGTGTGACCAGGCCACCAATCCCGCACCCACATGGAAGCCAGTCCACACCTGTACTCCCTGCTCTGTGTCACTCAGCAGAACTAAGTGTGGACTGACACATGGTCCAGATGTAAATTCAAACTGTTGTGATCTGCTGAGAGCTTGGATGAGAGATCAATCATCTCAGCCATCAAGCCAGTTCAAAACCAAGTGGATAATGATTACACAAAGTCAGGGAATTCTGTCACCTGCCTGACTCTTACCAGTCTTCTAAAAATGGGTTGTAGCTGTCCAATAAACTGATTGAACTTGAAGTTAAAATTCACATATTCCAGAGGAAGTTGCAGAGTGGGAAACTATGTTACCAAACTGACAGGGCGCATATACAAAACTACGGGAGCCTAGTATAGGGTCAACACTGTGCCCAAAGAAAAAAAAAACCAGCTCTACAGCTGTAGGTTACCTTCTGTCTAAGAGTTTCCTAGATCAGTGAGCAGATAACAGAGCCATGAAGAATTTATTATCACCACCCTCTACTCCCCAAATCTTTGCTGTAGGTTGTGCCAAGTTGCATGGTGGTTTGTAGCAGGCACAGAGTGTCCTTTAGATACTAGGACAAGGCATCACAAATTTCCTATTATGTAAAGAGAAGACCATATTCAGGTCCTCAGGAGTGAAAAAAGGCCGGCATACATTATCCAAACTAAAGCACTGTGTTGCTATGAAAGCCATTCCTGAATGCTCTGGAAACAATCCCAGTTTCAAAGGAACTGAGCGCTGCTCAAATAAAACTGAGGGCCAACTCCTGCTTTCTCATGTGAGTTCAATCAGTAAAAGAAAGTATTCTGCCTCTGCAGAACAGAATTTAAATTCAGTGTGTACATGGGGAGGGTGGCCTCCGAGAGCAATCTACTTTCTCACCCAGGTAGCTGTAAGGTGCTAATGTCTGGGCGTTCAGAAACCTCACTGGCAGTAATATGTGAGATTTAAGCTGAATCTATCAGAGCCAAACAGAACAGCTGATGTTACAACATACGTGCTTTCTGAACACCTCTTACTCTGATCCTTGAGAGGTGTGGTTATCCTTTTGTCAAGCCCAGAGCAAGAACAAAAGCATTTGAGAGCACTGTCTTGCCTGAGGATATCTTTCCCTCTTGGCTGAGCAGGTACTCTGGGGACACGTCTCATCTGAGCATTGCTTAAGCCAGCCAAGGCTGAAGCCCTGATGTATGCTGGGCAGAAATGAACTCTGCCCCTCCACCCCCCAGCGAACTAGACCACGGTGTGTTTATTCAACCCATGTATTTATTCAAACTTCAAGTTGCATACACAAAGCAGTTTTGTGATAGCTGTACTCCAGCAGGCACACAAGATGTTGATTGGTGATATATGGAAAGCAGCAGTGAGACTATATAGTTAGGAATAGTTCTTTTGTACAGTTTAAAAGGGGAAGCCAAACAGAAAAGGGAAGAGCAGGGAGCCTCTTTTGCACACCATATGGAAGATGGGATCTGAAAAGGTAAAGAAGCAGCAGTTTAACTAGAAGACTCAAACACGTGCAAAGCAGTTACATCACCAGTTTCCTTGTATTACAGTCCAGGGCTACTCTAAACTTTACTGTAATAAACATTAAACTTTTATACCAAAGGAACTAGGGAAAAAGCCTCAAGACGAACCAAGTACTGAAAGGCTTTCATCTAAGAAGCCTGTCCGTGGTCCAGGTACATATACCAGAATAGGGAAAACTCTTAGACTTGAGACTGAAACTCTTCTTTCTTTTTTTTTTTT
>VZTU01014230.1:2484-26233 GCA_013400835.1 Zapornia atra | reverse complement strand
GGCGGGATTCGCGGAGGAGAAAGGGGGCGCGGCGCGCGGGAGTCTCGCTATGGGCGGGATGGCGGGGGTGTGCTGAGCTTGCGCGCTGGAGGCGGTGCACGCCCCCCGCCCCTCCCGATAAAGCCGTTCCCGCCCCCAGGGCAGAGTTTCGCGCGCAGTTTGCGGCTCCGTACGCGGGGTGTAGCGCTCGCCGCCGCTCTCTACACGGGCCTCGGCAGGTCAGCGGTGGGAGGGGGTGGCCGGGTAGGCAGGCGCGCGGCGGACGGCCCCGCCCCGCCGCCGCTCCCCGGAAGGATCGCTTTCCTTTTCTCTTGCGGAGCTGCAGGTCCTTGCGCCTCGTGTGCGGTTGTGGGCCGCCTCTCCCGCCGGTGGCCGTTAGCGGCCGCTACCGGGCGGAGAGCTGGGCTCTGCCGGCCCTTGCCGGCCCGGTGCTCCTTAGTGTGCTCTGCTCCCTTGCCCTGCGCTGGGAAAGCGTTGTTGCTGGTGAAGGACCCGGTGCGAGTAGCCTTCCCTAAAGCAGAAACGCGAGCCTCTTGCTGGGCTCCAGTGCCGCCTCCCCTGCTGCTGTGCCTGGCGGGGATACTGCAGGGCTCTGGCCGAAGGAGACTGGCTCGGCCTTCAGCTGGGCAAAGAACGTGGCCTCTCATACCGCGAGTACGGGTGCCAGTAAGGGTATTTCTGCACGGGGGTGTGTACAGAGTTATTTGGGGAAAAGAGTTGTGTGAACCCTTTGAAAGGAGCCTGTTAGGAAAACCTAGCATACCCACACGTGTTTAATTGGCCGCCTTGTTAAGCGGGAGCCCTGGCTTCAGGCTGGTACTGTGCTACCTGCTCATGCAGCGGTTTTGGCTACTCACCTCTGGGCAGCGTGTCACCTTTCACCAGGCCTTGTTCTGTTAAGGGGAGGTGTGTGTTACGTAGGTTGGGCTTCTGAGGACATCTATGACAATATTGTAGAATGTGCAACATCTGCTCTCAGGGCATGAGAGACAGGGTGTTGTGATCATTTTGCCACGTTTTTTTAAGAAGAAATAGGTTATTGGCATGCTTCCTGTAGGATTTGGCTGCTAATTGGAAACTACAAGGCTGGTTTCTATTTTAGGTATGTGGGAGACCAATGCCCTCAGTGTGAATAACCAGGAAGTTGCTTTATCTCTGTGGGAATCTCTAACCACCGTGGACATCCAAGGGCTGCGCTGCAAGGCTTGTGGGAAAGTAATATAACTCTTGTGTGTATTTGTCAGCAGGCAGATTAGTCACAGGCACTCAATACACTTAAACTTTTCACACAACTGATGCTTAAAATTTATCTTGCTTTCATGTTGTTTCTCTATCCTAAGATTCCTGAGAAATCCTCATAAGGACCATGGTTGCCTCTTATCTGTAATGAGGATGGTTTGTGACCATAGCCTAGAGAACAAAGATCCTTGATAACAGTGATACGGAAACAAAAGCAAGAAAGGAGCTTGTTCTTAGGCCAGTGTGTTAGTTGGGTGTTTCCCGGGGTTTCAGAAAGAAACTTCTTTACATACTTTCTCTCCCTGCTGTAGGTAGCTCACATACAACTTCTACTGCTTTCCATTTTAAGTTCACAGGATTGCAGTGTTCTCAGTGTTTGTATCAGTTTTGAGCTATTATTTGATTTCTATCACAGGTTCTCATTAGCTAAAGCTCAACTTCTGTACAACTTCATAAACTTTTGTAAACGTTCAGGGAGGAAAGTGGTGAAAGGTATTATGGCAATTAGTCCTTATCAGCTGATTCTTTTTGCCTGGTTCCTTATGTTTAGAATACTATTTCACAGTCTAAAAGATAGATGAAAAATATGATTAACTGGTTTGCTCCAGTGTAGGCTTAAATCGGAATAAGGTTAACATGCTTAATAGCTCTCACCTTGCCTTCAGCAGTGACAACTCTAATTTATACAGCTCTAATTTCTGACATTTGCTCAATTATTGGCTGCTTGCAATGTTGGGGTCTATTTTCAGTACACGTTTGTGTATGTATTTGAGTATGGGACATGACAGTTTGACAAGAAAGTGTCAAACTTTCATTTCTAAGCAAGGCTGGATTTCAGCAAAATATTAAACAAGGTGTGTGTTGAATGCAAAGAATAACTGAAGTAGTGTGTTCAAATTCTTAGTCTTTAAGTATTGTAAATGAAAAAAGCTATTTTTAAAAAATGAAGCAATATGTACAAGTTACAGGTACTTTGCTAAGCTCAACAGGTCCCTACCATATTTTTGTTTGCTTAAAATCCCTTGTGGAGGCATGAGTAACCACAATGTGGCCTGAAGGTATTGAAGAAAAATAAGAACAGGGGTCATGTGCCACTATTTCAGTGTTCTTATGTGGTAAGTGGTGGGCAGTTGAAGCGAAATCTGTTTGTCAGAAAATTAAAATTCTTATGATTTAGAGTTTTAGCAGGTATGAAAGTAGTAATTGCAGTAATAAAAGACTAACTGTATCTCTGTTGTTGTGTAGCATATCAGGTGCCATCCGAAGATCCACATTTGAGTAAAAAACCCCCAAAAAACTCTTGGATGGATCAAAAGGTAACTTCTTTCGTCTTAACCAGAAGTTTCATACTGAATGTTGGTCTTGGGCCTATATCTAAAAAGTGAGATACACAGAGAATTCTTAGTACCTGTGTGGTAGGAGCTGTCTGTATGTTTCATGGATTCTTCAACAAGGTCATTTAAGTGTGTATATATGATGGATTGGAATAAGTTTTTACTTAAAATCTGTGCTGTATGGGTAAGGGTGACAATGTGATTTAACTTTTGAAGCATCTTCTGAAGTATCTTGTACAATAGTTGCAGGGAGGGTTTCTGTCAGGAATACTGACTGTAGTCCTATTCGTATTACTCTTGGTTGAGATCCTGTGTTTGTGAAATAGAGTGTATGAGGACTTCAGTAGTCCTGCTGCTTTGGAGCTGCCTGCATATTGTGGCAAAGTATGTTAAAATACCATCAAAGAGTAATCTAAATCTTTGGCAGCTCTTTAGCTTGATATATTATTTAGTTTTATGGATTGTATTTTCTACCTTCACAATGCTTTAAAGTAGAATTTCATGTATAATGAAGTTTTTGGTATGGAGTTTGAAAACAGAAGATGGCTGTTTGTCTGTCTGCAGGCAAATGGACCAACCATGTGGTCTTTTAAATATGTGTATTTTTATAAAATCAATACAGTTTAAAGAATCAAAGAAATCTAACCTGAGTCTAATTTAAATTCCAGACTTGTGAATAAGTTACTGGATTCAAGTGATAAATAGAGCAGAAGTGCTACGTTTCTTGGTTATAGTCTTTCCTTTTTATGCCAAGCCAGTGCACAATATGACAGGGCTGAAATGAGAAGTGTGGCACTAGTTGCTAGCTGTCTAGCTTTACAGTGTTGTTAGCTTTACAGTGTTGCTAGAGGGCTGACTCTGTAAGATGCTGTTGCAAGCAGCACGTGACTTAGGTAAATCCCAGAAGATTACTTTGATTATATAGACAGGTTACAAATTAATTTTATAAAATGAAAACCTGGCTAGAAATCTCCCTGTCAGTCATCTCTACAACCAGTTAGAGACTTAGAGCTGACAAAGGCATTTCACTGGCAGTGTAAGGTATTGATACTTAGATATTGACTGGGAGACTTAAGGAGGAGCCAGCTGAATTTAAAATTCTGGAAAAAAAACTGGAATCCCTTAACTGAGGCCTGTGAGATATTTATAAAGGAAAAAAGAACTAGCGTTGGCTGTGTTCAGCCATACCAAAGCTGGAGAGCAGACTGGCAGTTTTTCTTTATTTGTTCCCTTTGCCTCGATAGAAGTGAACCTGAATTTGGTGGTTTTCCAGACAGGCTGCAGGGGTGAGATTTATGCATGCTGCAAATCCAAGATGTGCTTTCTTTAATGCTGTGGAGTTGGAGAAGAGGTGTCTGTCTGGATTATTTCCTGTTGAGACTTTAAAGCTTCCAATACTACCTTGTTATGAGATGCTTAGGTACCTGTGGTCTGATTATTTAATATTTTTATTTATTAATTTGCATTAATTTTAAGTATTATCATGTTTGCTTAATTGAAGTATAAGCTGCTAGCACCTTGTTCATATATAAAAAGTAACTTTTTGCCTGTCTGTACCACTGTAGAAGTAGGGAGTGATAAGTGTAGCCTAGTAGGGACTTCCTTTAGGAAATGCTAAAATGAGTTATCTGGAATGTAAATTTGTAAGGGGTTCCTAATTCTCTCAGTGAAAGGTACTTGAAAAACCCTCAGCAAGTTCTACCAGTGTTCCAGAGCATGTGTCAGAGAGCCAGTTTCCAGAGCTTTTAAAATGTTAATAATTCTTCTGGGGAAGTCAGAAAATATTGAGTCAATTCTGATAACTACCTCAAAAGTAAATACGATTTTGATTGCCTTAAAGTGGTGGTGCTTATGCTTATCAGCTTTAAAGACTGTGTGTCTCCATCTGTTTATATTGTTGCTGTGCATGATGACTGAGGTTGCCAACTGGTTACTTCAGCTCAGTGACAGAAGAGATATAAAAAGCTCTTCATGTATACAGGAGATAATGTTCTCCTATCTTGTTTAGATGGTCTGTAGATGTACAGAAATTTTCTGTGACATGTCTTGGTGCTGTTAATGTCAGTGTATTACTAAATAGGCAGTGCCAGATAATATAACTGAGAAATATAAAATATGTTTTTTCTATACCACTTACTTCCTGTAATGCCACTTCAGATGGGTAGGGCAGAAGTACTTCCTCTGGAGCTTGCAGAGCTGGTCTGAAGCTTACTGAAGCTGGTAGCGAGTTAATGTGATCTCAGTTACCTTTCAGTCAGCACGGCCCTTCCTTCATGGAGTGTCGGGGAAGACAGCAGGCCTGCCCGCGGCCTAGCTCTCTTCTCCCAAGATTTAGGCCCTGACAATATTCTTCTGTTCCCATGAGAGAGGAAAAGTTACTCATGCTGAGAGGATGCTAATAATCACATTCTCAAAACACAGCGGCCTTGTTGATAGGGGTACAGGCTACCCTAAACCAAGAAGCAGCTATGGAAAGGTGTTTGGGAGTAATGGAACATGTTAAGAACCAACCATAATAAGATGATCAAAACCAGCAGGTGTGTGGATGTTTTTAGGCATTAAAGGTAAACTAACAATATTTTGCTTTATCAGAACTCCTTATAATTCTAACCAATCAATATGGTGTGAACAGTGTGTGTAACCAATTAGCAGTTTTTTAGCTTGCCACGTTTGCAGTAACAAAGGTATAGAATCTGGGTGATTGCACCTAATAAAATGGCTTCACCTCAAATTCATATCGAATTGTGTGTTGCTCTCTGCTGGTCGCCATAATGAAGTGATAGAGGCTTTTGTGGCTCACTGTGAAGGCTTTTCTTTTCTGAGTTCCTGTATCTGAGAATCTGTTAAAGAAGCTGGTTTGTGTCTTTGTGGAGTGATCTTTAGCTTGGTTTTTCCTCATTTCTAGTTTAAAAGACAAAAGAAGATGATAGATTTACCAAACCAAATATTTTGACGTTGCCATTGAACTGTTAAATCTGTTTGAAATTGACTCATGCAAAAAGCTAGTTATGGGAAAACTGACAGGTATAGAGGCATAAAAACCTTCATGGATGAACTGTGAGCCCACAAGCTTTCTACCCTTAAATAGGGTTATAAGGGAAAAAGAACTTCAGCCAGTTTATTTCCTGGGAATTACACAAATACAGAGAATTGCTCTCTATTTTAATCAACACAGCAAACTACAGATACTAGGAAGTATGGTTTACTAGGAGTGAACTAGAACTATTTGAAATGGATGTTAATGTCTTTTGCAACTCATGGTAGCCTTTTGGTGCTCTGCCTGAAAATCATCCCTGTGATCTTAACAGCTTAGAATCACAGCATCGGAGGCTTCTGGTTTTTTCCTGCTTTACTCAGTTGATAATCATAAGTTGGTGACATAAAGTGCATATTGTTTAAATAACAAACATTAAAGCTCTTAGGAACTGGAGAATACTAGTCTCCTGTAGTGCTTTTGTTTGTATTTCTGTTAGCAAAATCAACTTCATCCTCTGTGCTTCTGAATACCTGCTATGGAAAAGCATATTGTTAACGTATGCATAAATACTTAATCCTTTATGAAAGATGTTGGGGGACGAAGCCCAGACTGCAAAGGAATTAAGAATTGCCACTCAAGTTTGTTGGTGGTATTGAAATTGACATTATTTATCAGAAAAGGCCAATAGTACATTGCCTGGTATTTTTCAACATGCTATGGATCTTGTAAAGAAAAAAAAAATTGGTTATGCTGGATGCTAAAAACCTATATGTGGTATCTTTTGGTCATCTTTTAGATCTCAGGATTGTTCTTGGTGCCCACTGGAAGTAGAGATCAGTGAAAAAAGTCACTGATGTAGCTTATCCCAGAGGAAACCCAGAATGGGAAAATAGATCAGAATAAAATACTTCTGTTTTAATTAAATTTTCCCATCTTGAACACATTTGAACAATTTTTGAAGACACTATTTTTAAAAAGTGACATGTTTTTCCAGTCCATTTGGTTTGTTTTCTAGTTAAATGACTTTGTTTGTCAATGTCTTTCTGTGGAAATGCTAGAGTTCATTATAATCACATGCTATTTATGGTGGTCAGGTGTCTATATGGCAGTCATGTTAAATGTATAACCATGCAGTGTCAGACATGAATCCAGCTTATGGAATTGTGGGAAAGCCTGACACAGCCAAAATACGTTGATTCTGGAATATCTTCTGGAGACATTTTTGCTGTCATGGATTTCTTGTTGCTGATGTGGGAGCAGTGGACACCTTAAGAAGCAAGTGTGGGGTGGGCCTGGTTGTGTCCAGAGATGTGGGGAGCATTCAAGGGGTATTGGCAGTTGATATGTGAATAGTTTACACTTGCTACTATAAAGTGTCAGCACTTCCACAGAGTCTGATTTGGATAAGCATTTCTTTTAATTAACAAGCTGAAGATTTTGTACTGTTTAGGTTTTTCTTGAGTGCTGTCTAATTTTGCCAGTGTTGGCAAGATAATGCCTAACTGATCAATTCTACTTTCTCTTTTCTTTTTCCTTTGCATGTCCATAGGTTGAAGGTAAGCTTATTTTGAAAACCTGGTAAGGTACAGCCTCTGCACATCATTGGTAACAGGTTTTCTGATTTTGGAAGGAGTTTTATATAGCTGGAATTCATGATGGAATTTGTAAAAGCTTGAATTTGTTTCTGTTTTTCAGGTAAGATGGTGTGTTTTTAGTAAAGGAAAACTCTAAACGATTGCCCACAATTCTCACTAGAGAGAAACTTTCTTGAACACATGTATGCTATATGTTTATCTCAGGTTTACAGTCTGGTGTTGTGGCAGTTACATAAATGTAACGTTGGGCTATATAAGCAGAAAGAGAGCTTCTTCCTCATGACAAGTATCTAATGAGGTTAATAGAGGTGAAAGAAGGAAAAAGCCAGTCTCCTTCACTGTTCTGTTCCCCCTGTATACTTTACGCCTCACCTACCAGTGAACCTGTTCTTGTAGTGCAAGTCCATTAGCGTTATTTAGTTTTAGCTTTAATTTATTCTTGTTTATTACATTGCTAATTCAGTGAAGGTTATTTTAAGTCTAAGAAATTAATGGGGCTGTTAACTAAAAGAAAAAAAAATACCCTATTTGGCAAAACCTGGTATTCTCATCGCTCTATTTTCCTCAGTGTGAGTCTTAAAATTGCATCAGAATGTAGTGCATTACTTGAAGACTTAAAGTAATTTTTAATGTTTTGAAAATTAAGGCTCAGTTGTGTGGGTAGGCTCTGCATGATATGTAAGGAAAGATAAACCCTCTTTCAAATAGTGTGTGAGGTTCAAGAACTAAATTAAAAAGCAGTAATGGATGCCTTGTGTTAATATACCATTGTAAAATAATCAAATAATTCAAAGTTGGTAAGTTGCCACCTGAAACCTAAAGTAATAAATGAAAGCATTTGACTAAGGAGCACAAGAAAATCTTACATTACAGGAAGAGAAAATTGCAGCTATAGAAATGGGATAAATGTTAAAATCTCAGTAGATGAGCTGAAAAGTTGAGATGAAAAGAATAGGTCTGTGACTTAACAAAAAGGCAAAAGGCTATGCATTGGGGGATGATAGTGCAGTGTGTAAAGTAGAAATATGCAAAATGCACAGGGTCCATTCTTCAATTGTTTCAGCTTACTGTGTGAGCCAAAGAAAATTACTTAATCTTTCCTATCAAACATTTGATAATTTATACTGTACTTCTTAAAGGGATAGGAAAGAAAATGACATCAGTTATAATTTGGAACTGAGCCGGTTATGCAAACTGCTATGGTCCCCATATTTGAATGAATACAGGTCAAATTACAGAGCATGGACAGTAATTATTCTCAATGAGAAACTCATGGAATTAGCTTCCTAATAAACAGATAGTCTTTATTTCCTGTCAAACTTAGTTTTTTTCAAGAAATACAGGGATGTCTTAGATTAACTTCTATGTGATAAGTAAAATACTTCTTCCCTTGAATGTTTATACTCTGTCAGACAATATTACATTTACTTAGTTTTTCCCCTTGTTAGGAACAGAGTGGACTCTAATGGAACTACATTCATCTTACGTTGAAGATAATTAAAATATAAGTTATAGGATTTTCCTATAGTCTAAAAAAAATCTTTCAGCAAGTCTTCATTGAACAAATTAGATGATGACAGGTGAAGAGAACTTGACCTGTGACTATATCTGATTATAAAAATGTCTAAAATGCCAACTAAGCAGAAATTACTCAGCAAACAAAGGAAGTAGATACTGGAGTTGACATGAGTTCTTTGGGAATGTGCCAGCATAGATATGATTGTGCCTTTTTGCCCAGAATGTCAGATCAGCTTCTGTAAATTAGTGGAACTTGAGCTTTGCCTGCACTTGTTTTTTCCTGTGTTGTTTTCCCATTCGATGTAGAGATGAGATTCTCTAGATCAGATCTTTAACCACATAGGCTGTTAATTCTAATTGGCCTGTTGGGAGTGCAAACACTGTATTTTAGATATTCCCTAGTCTTCCCATGTGCAGCAATTTAACCCCAGTGGACAGAGATCTGACTTCTCAGGCATGAGAATTTCATTCCTACAGTAGAATAGTCAGCCAAGATCAAACTCCTTATTGCATCAGTGCTTGTAGAGCATTACTAATCTTAAAGATAAATGACAAGCTTTCTTCCAGAGTTACTGCTCTTGACATCTAGTTTTTGATGTGATAAGTCAGTATTTCCTCCTTTGGATAACGTGATTAGGCTACTCTTGAATTATCATGAGTACTGTTATTAGTGTCGTGGCAAATTTCTGTCATGGAGCTTGGAGCTAACTGGGAATCTAACCTGGAAAACCCTAGATAACTTTGAAAACCTTCAGTCCCTGCTGAACTGTTTTTTGATTTACACAAGATGAGCAGTTGAATAGGTCAAACACCGTTCTTTCAGTCTCAAGTAAGGTTTCCCACCCTCTGCAGGAGTGACTTTTTTTTTGAAAGGTAAGTTTGAGTCAATGCACTTTTTATGGTCTCTCATCTGATAATGCTTTCCTTCTTAGGAAGCTGGGCTCTGGTTGAAGAGGAAAAAACTTCTCATTGCACCACCATTCAATACAGAAGTACAGTGAAAGTATGAGATTACTACTAAACAGTGTGTCATTTGGGGACACTTGAAGAATAGTATCAGCATAGTGTAGCTTTCAGGATCAGGGTTTCAGACTCAAAAGTACTTGGATTTAAAGTGTCAGTACTTCTAAACATTGGATTTCACAAGTTAAGGGGACAGGTATAGGTAAATTGGTTTGACAGCTGTTTCCTATTTGGGATTAGAATTTTAAATTCCTTGAGAGCTGGTGGAGTAAAACTTATCTACTACCCAAAATGAGAAGGGAGCATCAGGTGACATAATGTATAAAAGAATAAGAACTATAGTAGTTCTTAGTTCTTTTAAACATTATGATGTTTCCTCTTCCCTCTTCTTATTTGCCTTTTTTATTGGGTGATACAATTTCAATGAACACTGCTTTCAATGCTTTTCTTTCCAGCTTCATCAAATCAAGTAGTTGCACTTGCTTATTTTGTGAAGATCAAAGCCTTTGATCCTAATTTTTTTTCTTACTACAATCGTAGAACCATGGAATGTGTTAGGTTGGAAGGGACCTTTACTAGATCAGGTTGCTCAGAGGCCCATCAAGCCTGACCTTGAATATCTCCAGGGATGGGGCCTCCACTGCATCTCTGTGCAACCTGTGCCAGTGATCTATGAGGGTGGTAGCAATCTGACTTTCCAGTTTTCTGCATGTTGTTTTGTGTTGGCAGGTGCAGTTCATAATATATATTGTGTATATATATAGGTCAAAGGAGGTGATCCTCCTCCTCTACTGTGCCCTGGTCGGGCCTCACCTGGAGCATTGTGTCCAGTTCTGGGCTCCCTGGTACAAAAACGAGAGGGATCTCCTGGAGAGAGTCCAGAGAAGGGCTACGACGATGGTTAAAGGCCTGGAACATCTCCCCTATGGGGACAGGCTGAGAGAGCTGGGGCTGTTCAGCCTTGAGAAAAGACGATACAGAGGGGATCTGATTAATGTTTATAAATATCTGAAGTGTAGGACACAAGGAGAAATGGCCAGCCTCTTCTCAGTGGTCTGTGGGGACAGGACAAGGGGCAATGGCTGCAAGTTGGAGCACAGGAAGTTCCACACCAACATGTGGAAAAGAACTTTTTCACAGTGAGGATGAGGAAGCCCTGGGACAGGCTGCCCAGGGGGGTTGTGGAGTCTCCTTCTGTGGAGATATTCATGACCCATCTGGGCACTTACTTGTGTGACCTGTCCTAGGGAACCTGCTTTGGCAGGGGGGTTGGACCTGATGATCTCTGGAGGTCCATTCCAACCCCTACGATTCTGTGATTCTATATAATCTACTGCGGTGTCATGCTGCTGTTAAAGCTTGCAGTTAGCATCATATTTTGCTTTTTACTTGTCACTGAATACCTTCGACTTAATGAGTGCTGTCTTTATTTTGGGGAAGACTCCTTCAGCCATATTTAATCTGATTTCCATACCATAGATTGAAACCTCTTTTGTTACTTTTTAAATTTGTACCAACAGATGTGATAGCTTAACAGTTTGGTTTTGTTGATTTTAATTGTTTTCTTCTGCTTTGGTGTTTGATAATGGTTAACATGAAATGTTACCATATTTCATTTAATGTTTGTTATGAGCTCTAAAACTACCATCACTTTGGATGGTATATTGATTTTAGCTGCAAGATAAAGCTTTATATTTATATTTTAAACATTGGCATAGTCCTTGCAATGAGATATCAGGTAACTCAGAACATTAGCTATGACAGAAGAAACCGTGCTGCTGTTTTAATTCCTTTCAGGTCAGTTGTAAAGGTTACTAATCTCTGGAGAAAGATAATAAAGCCTATGTTTAAAGTAATAGCTGTCTTCTGCTTTATCTGCTGATTTTAAAATCTTGATGTAATTACATATAAACAGGTCTTAATGTGAAATTTATAGGAAAGGCAACCAATGTGGATTTACTTATTGCCTGTTACACGCTCAATACTACAATAGCTACCTGGTATTCCAGTATTTCCTAAGACAAGCAAGTAAAATCTGGAGTTCATCATAGCTTGGTATGGGATGGATAGGAGGTTCTCTGAATTTCATCACCTCTCTGCATTAATCATACTTTGTCTCTAATCATCCTCTTTCAGCTTTATAGAGAAGGTAAAATTCACCTGTGCATGCATGAAGCTGATGTACTGTAAGTCATATATAGTGGTAACTGTCTTTCTTGACAGAATAAGGACAGGCTACAAAAGACTATTCAGAGCTACTTTAGTACTGAACTCTTCTTAAAGTTACAGTTCAAACATTGACACTGCCACTTCTGTGCTATAGGAAAAGTTCCTACTAGTGTTTTTAAAATATTTTTCTGATGACTACTGTGATTTTTAGCTTTGTGTAGCAGCTCACACGGCTGTGTAGATAAAAATTATGCTAGTATACTAGTAGCCACACTGGCCTTCCAGTATCTAAAAGGGGGGGCCTGTAGGAAAGCTGGGGAAGAGCTGTTTGTAGTGAGAGGATGAGAGGCAATAAATATAAACTAGAGCAGGGTAGACATTAGGAAGAAGTTCTTCACTATGAGGGTCACTGGAACAGATGACCTTTAAGGTCCCTTCTAATTTAATGCATTCTGTGATTAAATGAGGACTACGGAGTACTGCAAGTAATAACAAATTAATATTAGAAGTTATTAAATTCAAGAGAACTGAGTGAGGGTACATAGTAATAGTCCTATTGGCATGGCACAGAAAATAATTGAGCCTTTAATAGAAACAGTGAAGAAAATTCTGCATCTTTACTGAGAACATAGGTACAGAAGGTTTTTATCAGTGGTTATGTTGCTATGTGCTATGGTTGACAGCAGTAGAGAAACTATAGATGACTTAAAACACCATACCTTGGTTTTTTTGATTTCTTGATGTGTTTTCAGACAAGTCAATTGCCATGGAAAAGGGTAGATGCATGTTTGGGCCTTAAATGAACGTCTCAAGCGTTTTATTCACAAGTTCTGTTCAATTGTGACTTCATTTAACTTTTATGGGCATAGTAGGATAGAAATTGTGACCTACTTTTTTGAAGTATGATCAGTCAAATTATTTTTGAATGGCTGGTGTAAGTGCATTGCTGACTTAGAATTCTGTCTGAGAAAAGGTACCTCTTTGAAATAGGGAAATTTGCATCTAAAAGGCACCTTTGGCTTGGTCAGCTGTGTTGATAGTTACTCAGTGTCACCTGTTCCCTGTTAAAGCTTAACCACTTGTTAAACTAACATCTATCTAAACCATTGAAATGTGAAGGTTTATATATTAAAAAGCTAATTTAACTTCCTTTATCATATTTTTTTTGTAAGGTAAATGCAAAAGGACTTAAACCTTCTTTGTGTTTCCAGAAATCTTACTGTAGTTTTCACTAGATTCAAATACTGTGAAATTTTTATCTTGATTTCTTTTTTTCTGCAGTGGTCTAGTAAATTAACAACTTGAGTCCTTAGCCATAATACCTGTGAGAGAGCATTTGCTTGACTGACATTCATACAGTTCTATAAAGTTGGTAGGTATGTTGCTTCTGTAACCACAATAAAGAGCAAGTCTGTGCAGTGAACCATCTGTGATCTTTGTTGTGCCATTCACTATTGTGTGGAGCCAGCTTGGACCAAGTCTGAAGGTTATATTTCCTTAAGGGAGCTTTATCTATGAAAAAATCTTAAACCTTTCAACTTCTAGATACAGGTGCATATCATCTTCAGTTGTTTAGGCTAAAGTGTATTTTGGGGATGGGGGGAGGAGAGGGCAGTTGTGTGTGTAGTGTGTGCAATGGGAAGATCCTAATAGAACATGAAAATTCCTCCATGCTTTTAAGCACAAAAATACTAATACTTGGATTTGTCAGTACTATCATGTAGTTAATGTCTGTCAGGGGTTTGTTTAGAGTGCAATGCTCACATCAGAAGCTTGTATTATGAACCTTCCTTTTGAGACATAAGATTTATAGAAATTGTGTGCAAAGCCAGCTTTTAAGTTACTCAGATACATAAGTACTGGGGGCATCAGCTATTTAGTATATCAGATCGCCAGTTACTTGGAACCCCACAGAAATCCACTAATGATACTACATGAAAGATGTAGTTGCATACTACAGAAGTAGATAAAATGTGCTGAATGTGGCTCAGGGTAGGGGAAAAGTAGAAAGGTCTGGTGCTATAGGTTCAGTCCTGTGAAAAAATACTGTTGTTTCTGTTTACAGGACAGTTAAATATTTGCTCTTTTGGAGAGATCATGAATAAACAGTGTGGAGGCAAATGAACTCCTGATTGAGCTGTTGGTCTAAACAGGTCTTAGGGGTTTGTATGCCATCTGACTGCTGCTGGAGCTGGTTGTGCTCTAGTTTTGCACAGCTTTGGATCACATCTTGGTCTAGTGAT
The DNA here is from genome assembly GCA_013400835.1 of Zapornia atra. Classification (NCBI taxonomy): domain Eukaryota; kingdom Metazoa; phylum Chordata; class Aves; order Gruiformes; family Rallidae; genus Zapornia; species Zapornia atra. Next base: position 12,195 of record VZTU01014230.1, on the reverse strand, counting down.
GACTTGTGTGCTTCTAGTAGGACTACGCTGAGCAGGTGGCTAGTTTTTTAGTAAACAGATGTCTAACTTTAAATAATTTAGTGTTGTTGCCAGATGAAAAAATACCCTGCTTGCCTTAACTACAAGAGGAAGTGCAGCTTTTGTCAGTCTACTGCTAACATACCAACTTGTGAAAGGCATTTTACCAATACTAGTAGATTTCGTGGGCAGGATGAATTGGTAGGCTTATCAATGGTAGCTTTTCAACACCCTGTCTCCTGCAGTACCATAGTATAAGCAGCCTTACCTACAACTTTGGTCAAACATTGACATCCCATTTTTGTCTGTGAATGTGCAGTCAGCATCCTTTTTTTTGTTATAGAACTTAATCTTTTTTGAGTGAGGCTTTGGTAAGAAAATAAGTGTTGGCTTTATACTGTAAATACATTCTTGCCATAGCATGCAAGCCACATGCAGTATGGGGAGGAGATCATCTTTTCCAAACTATTAAAGCAACTGCAGCTGGGAGAGCAGCCTTTGATTATAGTTGTGTGCTGTAACCAATTAATCAGTGATGTATATAATTGTTGTGGAATACAGATTTGAATAAATTCTGTCAAGTGAAGCACCAGCTCACATAATTTGAGCTGAAATGAGAGTATTTTTTTGACAAATACACTGGATTTGTGCTGGAAGATGTACTTGATTAGTAATATCCTTACTGCATTCTGGCATTACTAAGTTCTGGCATTTGTATTACTAAGTCAAGCTGAAATCTATTTGCTGTTATAAATAAGATTTTATCAGAAATCCATTAAATCAAAGCTCAATGAATTGTTGATCAGTTTAGAAAAAAGCTGTATTTTCCTGCTTGGTAAAAAAAAGAAATCAGTGTAAGAAAGAAGACTGTAAACCAGGCAGCAAAAAAACCTCCACACCCCACAAAACAAAAACCCAAAGGGAAGAGCTGATTCTAGGCTGATATCTCAGGTTTCTTATCTTCCCATTCTAATAAATGGAATCTACAGGCAGCAAGTCTGATAGAAATAGGGCTATTATGCTCATGTCTCATTGACCAGTTGCCTCACTTTCATCTTAGGTTCTTTATTGTTTTATCACCTCAGTTTATCAGAAGATTTAAGTCCTAAAATAAGTTTTCTTTGGTAACGGTACCTGTGGATATTTTTTGCAGACTGAAACCATTTTTCTAAAAAATGCTGAGATGTCATTCTAATACTGTGATTTTTTTTTTTTTTTTTGAAGATGCAGAAATACCTGGAAAAACTTTTCTTGACAGAAGGTATAGCAGTTGTTTAAATAGTTCTCAAAAAGAAAGGTTTGGGGGATGAGTGTTCTTCAAAACACGCACAGCACTCCTGCATATCTGTGACCTTTTACCTTTATCTTTCTTTCCTACTCCAAAGGTCACTGTTCTTCAGAACTTTTAACTTCTTTTGTTTGTAACAGCCACTCTATGTTCATCTTGTTAATTATGTGGGTTTATGTATTGCAAAACAAAAATCAATAAATAGCATTTACTTAAATGGAGATCTTTCAAGGCACAAAGGCAGCGAGGGAAGAATTATCAAGCTCATCACCAAAGAATACTACCTTTACTCTAATTTTCAGAAGTAATTTAGGCCATCTCAGTGGTTGAATTCAAAAATGTTTTATTGATGTTCAGGCTCTTGCATCATTTGGTTCAAAAAAAAAAAAAATCCTTTACCATGGATGATGCAACTGCTAAGTAGTTGCCTCTGTGATACAAGCTTGTATTCAGAAGAAATGCCTTTATTTCAGATCAAGGAAAATATTTTCCTTTTAGAATACAACTCCTTGATCCTGAAGGCAAGTAGGTATGCATTAAATGATTTTTATAATATACATTAAATATTAGCAATTACATTTGATTGTTTGCCTTCTTAATTTGAGTAACTATGAAGAACAACTTGGTGTATATAGCCTTTTATTGAGTATTTTGATTTAACTTTTCAAGTGTCAGATTGTATGGAACTTCTCAAAACACTGATTTTGGTTTAAAGTACCAATCTACCTGCTTATGCTGCGGGAGTTCTTAGGATGTCTCAATTACAGGTGTTTCATACTCAGTGTTATGTAACAAAATGCTGCAGATAAAGAGTTTGGATACATGTTGTTTTATGGCCACATATTGCAAAAATAGAGCTTTCATGTGTTTGTAAACCAGCTGTACCTGTCCTGAGGCCAAATGGTACTGTAGTCCTCTGGTAGTTGCCAGTGACAAGAACTAAATACTGAATAGATTGTTACTGCTGCTATTTATTATTAATAGGTGCTAAAAAATTACTTTATGGTAAGTAATAAGCTATATTCAGATAACACTTGAAGATAACTGTACTCATTATTCTGGGTACTGCTGTATGCAAATGTTGGCTTGTGGCTTTCATAAATTTAGATATTGACTAGCAGGATTCCTGCTGTGCCACTGTGGTCACCAGCTGCCTCTCTGTTTTGGGTCTGACTGAATTTTCCCTGTAGCAGCCCTCCCAGTGCTGTGTATTGGTAGCTAGCCAGCTGTTAACACCAAGGTTTTGGCTATTACTGGGGAGTGCTGGGACACACCAAGGTGCTTTCTCTGACCTTAGCTGCCCTTCCCCAGCCATAGGCTGGGGGTCAGCAAGGTCTTGGGAGGGGACACAGACAGTACAGCTGGACCAAACTGACCAAAGTGATATTCCACACCATATGATGTCTGCTCAGCTGTAAGAAGCTGAGAGGTAGGGGATGGAAGTTCAGGGGGGCATTTGTGGGGTTTTTATTTGTCTTATGGAGCAGTTGCTCTGTGTACTGGGTCTGTGGCCGGGCATCTCCTGCTAATGGGGAGTAGAGAATAATTGTTTTGCTTTGCTTCTGCATGCTCCTTTTGCATTTGCTGTATTAAACTCCCCTTATCTTGACCCATGAGTTGGGGATTGTTTTTTCCATCTTCTTTTTCTCCCTTCCCTGTCCGGCTGAGGAGAGGAGTGATAGTGTCTTGGTGGACACCTGGTGTCCAGCCAAGGTTCAAACACCACACTGTACACAGTATTCCAGAACCATCATGTGAGCCAAATAACCATTCTGGAGTAAAATTACTTTTGACTAAATAGGTCTCAGCTGTAGGACTACAGTGTTGGCTTGAAAACTTGATATTAAAATTTAGGTGAGAGGCATTTGGTGGTAGTTACCATCACCAAACAAAGGATGACAAAAAAATAAGACCTGTAACTACTTGTCCCTAGTTGTAACCATTTCCCTAGTTGTCCATATGTACGTGTGCTTTCTCCCATGTGTATGTTCTTGACTTCTTGTTAGGTCCCACTATATAAGTCTGGAGCAATCCACTTAAATATTGAGTTGCCATTCACTTACAGGAATTTCATCATCCCTTATTCTTATGTAGAGTGTAAGATAGTTTCAGCTAGATTGTTTTGCTTAGCTAGATGACTTCCTGTGGCAATTTTTGCTTTCCATTGGATTCCTCATACATATATTTGGACCAAGCTGCTTACTGATTTGGTGGGTAAGTGCTGTTGCTGGTATATTGATTCACCTGCAGAGCCAGCAGGAGTTGTTGGCATAAAGATCATCCTTCTCTTCTTGCTCAGGTTGCAAGCAAACATTTAAGGTGTTTGTCACTTCATCCCAGAGATGTTTCAGGTACTAGGGGTGTGAAACTATTGCTACAGTGCTTGCTATTTCTTCAGGACTTTTAAGATTATTGTACAGCTATGGTACCTGTAAGAAGTCTTTTAAAAAGACAAAATTGCATTTTGGAGGAAGGTTTGAGCAGTGTGGTAAAAGTGCCAGAAGTTTTGTGTGGTGTAATCAGAATTTTCTGTCCAGAGTTATTTCTGTTTTGCCTTTGGTTGGCATGTGTCTTAGAAAGTTTTCTACTCTGACATCATATGGGATGAACAACAGTCACCTAACCCTACAGGTTGAATTGAACTGAAAGCAAATACTATGAGGATGACTATTAATGAACTCAATTTCTTCTGTTGTAAAATCTGTGAAACAATCCTTTAAATTTTTTTTTACTACAGATAGAAGTGTAAAACCTTGTATGCAAATGATGGAGGGGAAAGTTTACAGTAGAAATTAAAACTTAGAATGTAAATAATATCCAACTTTACCTAGAGTTCCAGCTTTTCAGCATGTAAAGACAGTATAATTGCTATTGCAATTTGTGGCAATGAAGTTAACTTGGGTTAAGATGTTCACCATCAAGCTGTACCAAAGCAAAGCTGCAGGCTAAGAGAATACACTGTTTTTAAGGAAAACCCTTTGGTGTTGGGGCATGTATGAGGATTCTGGAGGGGAAAAAAGTTAGACTTCTGCATTATATTGTTCTAATCTTGTGTCTTCTGATGCATTTCTCTCTGTCATTTTCTGCAATTTTATTTATAGCTTGAAGCTGTAATGTGTGAGAGACATAAAGAAACTGTTACCTGGAGGTGGAATTAATGTGGTTTACCCTCAATATATAGATCTCAAGTAAAGGTTTGATGAAACTATATTTGGATGTAACTTTTAAACAGGATTAATCTAACATTAATATTCTGGAATGATATGAAGCTGAAGCTGTGTCACTTTCTTTAAATTACCTTGGCCTAATGCTTAAGTGATTACAATGGGGAATAAATGCTATTAAGGTATACTGAAACATGGAATAAAAATGAGTACTTCTAAAGTATTTTAAGGGTAATTTAAGCCCATATATGTAGCATCATGCAATGTTCTAAAATACATAAATACTAAAATACTAGTTAAATACTAGAATAAATAGTATTTAACTATTGGAAGAGGATACTTAAAGCTATTTTTAATTTTGTCCTGTGTTGCAAATCACTAGAGTTTAGCAACCTGTTAGTGACTGTTCATTTTAAACCTTTAAATTTAGAATTCCTGTCGAACTCTTTAGGTCAAGGAAATAAGCTATGTACCATAATATTTTCTTTGATAGATATATTTGACTTTTACATGTGCAAGATAACTGCAACTAAACTTGCTGATGTAGTTACTGCTTTTTAATAGATCATTGACCCGTCAATCAGACTCTGACCATTTCAGAGATAAAAAGCTAGCCTTTCATTGGCTGTTATGAATAGAGCACCTTTCCACAAATTAAGAAATGGTGTAATAATTAACAGGTATAATGGATGTGTGCGTTCAGGTTTCAGTTATATCTTGGTGAGCTTTAGTTTGTGTTATCTTTGGTGTAGTTAACCCCCTGTCTACCTACAGATAATTTAACTACAATATAAAAATGGATTTTTTTGTGGTAGTGGCATTTTGCTAATATGGTAGTTTTATGGTCACTTTTTAAGATCTGTAATATAAGCTGTTCTTTCAGGCTTCAAAACGAGGCACAGAGCTTCACTAAGTACTCATTAAATAATGTTCTAAAAAAAAAGCAAAGCCAAAATTCTTAAAACAATTTTGCAAAAGAATTTACACAAACTCTATTTTTTTTTCTGATTCACAGACCTAAATAAGTACTGATGATTCCTGGTATGGGAGTTTTGCATCTTTGACCTAAAAAAGCCACTTGGAAATTACCAAAGCAGGTCATTTGATAGTGGACTCAGTAGTTGAACCAGGAAGTAAGCCAAGGTCACTTACCATTCATAAACTCTAAACAGTTTAAAAATATGAATTTTAGGGTTTGAAAATTAATTATATTTTAGTTGGAGAAAAAAAATAATTAAATAACTCTTAAATAACAGTTGCTTTAGTATAATGTACTTGTACTGCACAATATGAATCAGGAAAGAAAGTCCGAAGTTTAGGGAAGTTATGGAACTAGAAAGTTAAGAAAAAATTTCTGAATTTATGTATAACTTCTTAACCTTAAAACATGAGAAAAACACAGAGAAGTGGTAGTTAAAATGAGCCTGATTAAAATACTGTATAGTTGGAACTTTACCAAGGTATAAAAGTCCTTTATTTGGAAAGTGCTTTCCTACTTAAAGTACTTTTGGTACCTTAATTAGTGCTACTGACCCAATTCATCTGTTGAATCTGAAATACTCTTTCAGATGTGTTCTTATACTAGATCTGTGTAGAGGCTCACATCTTTTGTAAATTCATCTTTGTATGAGAAGCAGGAATAACCATCATCCTATTGTAGATTACATTTCATCTATTTCATGGGAATTGAGTTGCTAAATGACATTGATTGTACCTACATGTGTGCAGTAGTAGATCTTGACAGTATTGGGTTTATTTAGTGATCAGTAGCTCAGATCTTTGTGATTGTTGGGGTTTTAGTACTGTAGTAAAGTTGTCATTCATTATTCATACATTCTTGTCATGTCAATGCTACCTAGGTTTAAGATATGCTTATAAAAGCTAATACTCATGTACTTGCCTAAAAAAAGTATTTAAGGTACTTTTTACTAGTGTAAAAAAGGTTAGTTATTCTGGAAGAAAACACAGAAACTTTTCAATTGCATTTGTCAGTGTCATGTGTGCTGTAACTTCAATCCAAACTACTGCAGTTAGAAGAAGTAGCTTTTTTAGAGTACATGGTGAGAGTATGCCAAGATCTTCCAGGTCTGCAAAATGAAAATCCTCAGAGAAAAGGGTGGAAGGAGCACAGTACTTCTCTGACCTATTGATAATATTGCAATACATGTCAAAGTAGATAGTGTACCTCATAGAAGATGAGGGTTAGTGGGATGAATTCTGTTGTAAGATTGCCTTACACTGAGACTCTGGAATGCAGAGTTATTTGTTCCTTTATTTTTAATAGTCTGTTCTTGCTTTAATCACAGAATCACGGAATCTTAGGGGTTGGAAGGGACCTCGAGAGATCATCGGGTCCAACCCCCCTGCCAAAGCAGCTCCCCAGCTCATATTACACAGATAGGCGTCCAGACGAGACTTGAATATCTCCAGAGAAGGAGACTCCACCACCTCCCTGGGCAGCCTGTCCCAGGGCTCTGTCACCCTCACTGTGAAAAAGTTCTTCCCCATGTTGGTGCGGAACTTCCTGTGCTCCAGCTTACAGCCATTGCCCCTAGTCCTGTCCCCACAGACCACTGAAAAGGGGCTGGCCAATTCCCCCTGCATCCCATGTCTAAGATATTTATAAACATTAATTAGGTCCCCCCTAAGTCGTCTTTTTTCCAGGCTGAACAGCCCCAGCTCACTCAGCCTTTCCTCATAGGGGAAATGTTCCAGACCCTTAACCAACTTTGTCGCCCTTCTCTGGACTCTCTCCAGAAGGTCCCTGTCTTTTTTATACCAGGGAGCCCAGAACTGGACACAGTACTCCAGGTGGGGCCTGACCAACGCAGAGTAGAGGGGGAGGATCACTTCCTTCGACCTGCTGGACACACTCTTCCTGATGCATCCCAGGATCCCATTGGCTCTCTTGGCCACCATGTTGTAATGTATGCTTGCTGCCTTCATCAGAGATAGAGATCTATTGACTTTTTCCTACATTCTAACGCTCAGACATGCTACTTAAGATTGTAGTGCAAGCAAAACTAAAGCAAACCACAAAACCTATTAATCCATTACAAATGAAAGTCAGTAACCATAACTGTACCGTAATCTCCATTGTACCTTTTCTTACACTTTTCCTTATTAGATTTATAAAACCACAATTCTTGTTTTGCCTCACGGCTCTTATCTTAATGCAAGAAGAATTCATCCTGTTTAATTTCAAGGATAAAAATTAAAATAGTGAACAGATTTTATGAAAACCATAAGTATACAAAGATAAAGAGCTTGTGTGTATATATACACACACTGAGAAGAAAGCTTGGGCTTTTGGAGGGTACTTAAATTTGCATTTTATTGTTTTCACAAATGGGAAAACTTTCAATTAAAAATAATTTAGTAGTGCTTAGGAATCAAAGTTAGTTTCCATGGTTTTAATATGGGTGAGTATACAGAATTACAAAGAAAATGCCCATGCTTGAATGTGATTCTTCAGTGACTTTTCCTTTAAGTGTTAACTGATTAATTATTCAACCCCAATTATAGGAAGAATACATTTGAAATTACATGGGATGTCTCTGGATGTAGAGTGAAATACAACTGCACTTCTAGAATTTTAAACTTACTTTTATACTGAACTTCAAGTATTGAAAAGGTATGTTTAGCTTATGCAATATATATTGATCTAAAAGCTTTCTTTTCTTACTGTTTCCTGGTTTTAAGCTATAAAGTGCAAAAATTTGCTCTAGTACAGTATGTGAAGTCCTGCATTAGATTTGCATTAAATTCTCTAGGACAATTTACAGGTTTTCTAATTTTAGTTTTGAGTACTTTACGGCATCGTCAGCACCAGTTTTTCTATGAATACAATATCTCTGAAAGGCCTTGCAATTTCCTGTTTTAAGCTGCCTGGCATCTAAACATACTGTTGTAATGTCTGTTTAGGACAGATGTATTAGTTCATTTAATGAACTAATAACTAATGTATTAGTTCATTTAAGACTTCTGTCTCCCTATAACTTGATGCACAAATGCTTGAGATTTTTTTTTTTCTGACAAGAGTGAAGATGGATTAAGTTGGTGTCTTACATCTGTGATGGATTGGTATTCAGCCCTTGTTGAAGGTGGTAAATATTGGGGTGAAAGAGCTGCTCAGTCTGTTTAAGCCCAGTTTAGAGATTATCTCAATTTCTGCATGGTCTGCAAGTTCTTTAGAAATGGCATGGACTTTTGTCAGAATCCAACCTCTTTTTTGTACTACAGCACATAGGTGAAAGAATTTTTTTGTAATTCATTTGAATCTTTTATCCCCTTGAACCTCCTTATTAAGAAAAAAAATATTGTTAAACTATAGAGTACCTAATTAAAAAGGTACCCATCTGGAATGGCTGTAGCTAAGGTAATAACACATGGAAAAAGCTATCAGTGGAGTTAAACTTTAGAAGTGTAGCCTAACTGAGATGAAATAATTCCTTCCAATTCAAAATGTCTAAGTAGTGGTTACATTTTCTGTGTATCATAGATGGCCTGTTACTGAAGCTGTTTTTACATTGTGTATTGCACAGCCTTCTGTATACAAAAGTCTAGGGATTCAACCTTACTTTGCTTTGTCTTTCCCTTCTTACCTGTTCCATGATTTTAGGGTTGAACTGTAAATTCTGTCTTTTAGGTTATTTGTATATTATTCATTAATTATGTAACAACTCTCACAAGTATGGGAACTGTCCTTTGACAGTTGCATCCTTGAGAGTCTAAATTTAAATCTACAGCTCCAGAAGTTTGGGTATTCCAGTCTTTTCAGTGTTACTTGTTTTACAGTGAGTGTATCAGTTACTGTATTCTGTAGCTTCTTTCTATTATGAGCAGGTAGATGTAACTTGAGTGGTAGTGTATTGTTTTTCCAGTTACACCTATGAATATATATGCTTGAGATCAGTGTTCCAGGGTATTGGCAGTTCTCCCGTGTTACTATGAACGTTACGGATGTGCGGATTTATCGACCCCTAGTGGGTTGTTAGGGAAATGGCTGTTAGTATGTGCCAACCGCAAAACACATCTCTCTCAAATGCTGGGTTTGCTTCAATGCTTTTTCTTCTCTTTGCAGATGATTTAGCTCCTGAATGTCACTGCTGGTGTTCAGTTTCCAACCCCTGCAGAACTGCCTATTGCAGTAATTTCTCCTGAGAACACTTCCATAACATGGAGCTGTGAACACTTGTAGCTGTAGCTGAGTATTTTAAAATTCTAGTACAGCAGAAATTT